>JAPYZC010007316.1:0-11468 GCA_030522665.1 Ichneumoninae sp. A BG-2022a | reverse complement strand
AGCTTCCATAGGACGATAGAGAATGACAAGAAGAATGTTCTGTAAAAATTTGAAATCGATAGCTTGAAAACTCTTCTCTCGGCAGCGGACACCGTTTTGGAAAACACCATTCCGAGAAAAACGCGCTTAAAATTTGAGATCAGTATGTGACGCTCCGTTCCGTTTCTCTAAGAAATGCTGTAGTGACGAAAATAATTCGAATTTCGATTAAAAAATGTAATAGCATGTTTGTAACCGTGTATACTATCCGATCATCAAAAAAAAAAAAAAAAAAACGATTTTTTGAAAATTTCACACTGAGATGATCCCTTAATGTCGTATTCGTATCACGGGTAGGATTCATATTTCTCTCGGGGTAAGTGAAGCCAGTCCAGCCTCATCGTCCAACGTCTCACAACAGTTACCAGATCAATAATCGTGGCGGTCTCTCGGCGTTTGTTCAATTACACTTTCATGACATGACAATTTTTATGAGAATTACATGAATAAATATCGATGTGTATGTGTGCATTCGTGTGAAATCAGGTTTAACCCGTACGTACGTGAACCAACACACTGATACATTTATTGCACGCACTTACATGGACCAGTGCAGAAGGTTACTCCAGGGCGGGCGCCTTGCGACCCTTCTGGGGCTACAGTGGGCATACAAGATCAAACTGATCAGTCCGACAGTGGACCTTGACCGATTACTGCGATAAGTGTCTCTAAATTTTTTCGACCGCGACTATCTGCACTCTAATTCGTGATCGCGGAAAAGTTACTATCTTCTTTTTTTTACATAGCCGAGCACAAGCAGTACTACAATATTAGAGACGTTTTTATATCCGGTTCTTCATTTCGGTACTATACCCTAACGGAACTGAGGTGACCATCGGCAGACTTCAATAGACTAATGCACAATGTTCAAAATTGTAACTTGCTATAGACTCGTGGATAACCTTTATTTTGGCGTCGTTTTTCTGTAACCCTTCCAACCATCGTTGTATAGTCTATTTATTTGATTTTTGGCTCCATGGGGATTACTCGGGTCCATCAAAACAGAGTTGCTTAAGGGACTGCTGGAGCTGTTTTTTTTTTCTTTTTTTAACTTCCTGTACCTGCTTTACGCGACGGACCTAGACAATTTTTCAGTTCCGACTTATAATATTCGCTTTTCTTAATTCCTTGTAAGTTTTCAATAAAAATTTGACTGCACACCGAAGCGTTTATGTCAATATCATAATCCTGCATGATTTTACGCATATGTGCAGCATATTAACAACAAAATTGTCTAGGCCCGTCGGTAAAACAGGTAAAGCAAGTAAAAAAAAAAGAAAAAAACAGCTCTAGCAGCCCATTAAAGGTTAAAAGTTTGAACAGAGCGATCAGTCTCATTTCAGTATATCCGGAGTCTCGTCATAGTCGTTGCAACTCGTTGATGCATGTCTAGTCAACCCTAGTGCGACCGCGACTACGATGCAACCCCGAATCCGTGGTTGCACCAGTTCCACTATGGTAACGAAAGTGTATTGCACAATAACTGCTCGCACTGCTATTAATAAAATGTAATTTAAAAAAAAGACCACTACGTCTTTCATCTTACCGCGGGGCTGAGACCACGTGCGGCGCTGCCTCCACGTCCCTTTGTACGGAACTTCGTAATGGCTTGTTCTGCGAGATCTGCCCTCTCTTCAGCCTCCTCGAGTTCTTGCTGTGCCTTGCGGAACTTGGCGAGGTTGAGCGCAGCGATTTCTTCCGCCTCCTCGATTTGCCTCTTGTATGTCTTGATCTTTTGTTGAAGTTTGTCAACAAGGTCTTGCATGCGTTCGTGATTCTTGCGATCCTCGTCAGCCTGCGAAATACAATTAACAAAGTGAATGCACGCTCGTACCAACAGTAGGTGGTTCAACTTTTTTTTTTCATCGTTTTCTTACCTGGAAGCTAAGCTCCTTGATGCGACGCTCGGCTTTACGGAGATTCTTCTGGGCATCGGCGTGTCTCCTCTGTTCGCCGTCCAATTCGTTCTCAAGCTCGCGTACTCGCTGCTCCAACTTCTGGATGGCCTTCTTGCCTCCCTTGAGGGCGTTGGCCTCGGCCTCGTCAAGTCGGACCTGGAGTTCCTTGATCTGTGCTTCGAGGGCCTTGCGCAATTTCTCTTGTGTCTGGGCGTGGTCTTGTTCGGCTCTGAGCTCGTCGGCCAGTCTCGCGGCGTCGACCATGGCCTTCTTGGCCTTCTCTTCGGAATTCTTAGCTTCGTTGAGAAGCTCATCAAGATCGGACTGTAAATAATAATAATATAACGGTGATTGATATAGATATAGATATAGATGTGGATATAGATATAGATGTGGATATAGATATAGATGTGGATATAGATATAGATGTGGATATAGATATAGGTATTGAAACGTTTCGATATTCAGTGGGAGCGGAATATCGAACTCACGATTTTTTAGATCGTCTTTTTCCAAATGGAAGGTAAGAGTTCGGTACTGGAGCGGCTTGATAAGGTGTGGAGGATGGTTTATTTTTGGTGGATTTCTTTAGTCTTGCAATCCGGGGACCATGGATCGACCCAGCGTTCAAGGCTAAATACTCTCCTAGAACACAAAAATGCTTCTCACTTCTTTATCTCTGAGCTACGGGGAGGACGGGAGAGTTGTCTAGTGTAAACGGTCGAGGGACACCGTTCCCACAGTCTGCGAACAGACTGTGTCAAACCGGACAAGATATCCCGTAGAAGCCACTGTTTCTCAGGTTGCAATAACGCAAGACAGCGCTCAATGCTTCTGAATTACTTCAGAAGCATGGAAATAATAAAATTGCGCAGTGCTCTTCAACCATACGGCGACTTGTAGGAAATGGTTCGGTATCGGGAGTGGGATAGGAACCTCGAGGAGAGGATAGGTAGAGAGCCTTTATAGCGACTCGGGGAACACTCCGCTTGCGCGAGAGCTCCGCCGACTCGCCATCTCGCGGACAACGGAAGGACCGGATATAGTGCGGGTCGACTTACGTGGAGGGTTTGGAGTTCAGCCTCGAGTTTCCTCTTGGCGGCGGATATCGAAGCGTTTTGAGCACCGAGGTCGTTGAGTTGTTCATGGGCATCGGCCAGTTCTTGTTCGGCTTGACGACGACCGCGATCCGCCTGTTCGAGCAGGGTGCGGCTTTCCTCGAGTTCGTTTTGGA
Source organism: Ichneumoninae sp. A BG-2022a (assembly GCA_030522665.1). Taxonomy (NCBI): domain Eukaryota; kingdom Metazoa; phylum Arthropoda; class Insecta; order Hymenoptera; family Ichneumonidae; species Ichneumoninae sp. A BG-2022a. The sequence continues at coordinate 8,297 of JAPYZC010007316.1, read as the reverse complement.
GAGCATTCGCACGACGTTCGGAGATTCCAAGGAGTTCACGAGCCTCGTCGCGGGCGCGCTGTTCCTCTTCGAGAGCGGTCTGCACGTCCTTCAGTTGTTGCTGGTATCTCTTGATATTTTTCTGTGCCTCAGCGTTGGCCTTGTTGGCGTGGTCCAGGGCAATTTCGAGCTCGTTGATGTCGGCCTCGAGTTTCTTCTTCATGCGCAACGCCTCAGCTTTGCCCTGTCGCGAAGAAATAAAAAAAATTGGTAACGTCAGGCAAGTGGGAGGAAATAAAGAAAATAGTCAATGATCAATCGAGGAGCCGTCGACCGACCTTGGCTTCAGCTTCGAGGGAAGCTTGCATGGAGTCCAGAGCGCGTTGATGGTTCTTTCTTGTGTTTTCGAACTCCTCTTCCTTCTCTTGGATACGGCGGTCGATCTCCTGTCTGACCTGGCTGAGCTCCAACTGGCTACGGAGAACCTTGTTCTCCTCCTGCTCGAGGGCCGCTTCGGCCTCCTCAAGGGCGGCTTGCAGCTCGTCCTTCTCAGCCTCCAATCGCTTCCTTGCCTTCTCAACCTCGTGAATGTTGCGTCCACCTTCTCCAATTTGGTCCAACAGGTCCTTGACCTCATCGGCAAGGTTCTTGTTCTCGCGACGCACGGCCTCCAATTGTTCTTGACTCTCCTCGTAAGCACCTGCAGATTCAACGAAAAATCCATGCGTTACGGTACCGATTTCTGGATAGAATGGACAGATATGTTCCCTGGCGAGTTCCGCGACTTGAAAAACCACCACCAAACTACCTTCAAAGCGCCTGTCAAAACGCCTTCATACGTGTTCGTAACAGCTTCCAGGGAGGACTTTTAGTCAAGTGGTTTCACAATTAATGAGCGAATGAACTACTGCGAAAACGACTGTTCAAAACACCTTTCAGTCCGGTCGTTTTTTAATTTTCAACCGAAGAAACGATCGCATTAACGACTACCAGAATGAAAGATCTTTTGAACGGTCATTTCCGCGGTAATTCGTTCAGTCATAAAATGTAAAACGACCAGACTGAAAGCTCCCCTATTGGTACCATCAACAGCATTTCGACTATAAATACAACCGGTCCGTTTGTGCCTGAAATCGACAAATTCCACCGAATGCAGCGCCACCGCCTCGAGCTGAACTACAGCAAGTTCCTCGTCCAATCGAATGTGTAGTTGTTTTGCGGTCGGAACTGTAACGGCCCTGCATTGCATATAAGAGGACGATTCGAATGAGAGAAGCATATAGGTGACATTAGAGCAGTGGTCAGCGCTCTTACTCAGTAACCGATTAATCCGGGTTCGAATCCCGGTCATCGCCATATGCAATACTAATATCTACAGGTCCCCAAACTCTCCGCTCGATCATTACAGAACAGTCGAATACGACCTCATTGGGGTGTAACCAGCAGTTTGTTTCGAAGCGCCACAATCGGACGGTCGCGCATAATTTTGTGGGTGATTTTAGGCACAATCAGACCAGTGGATCTCACTGGAAGCTGCTCGTATGTGGCTCGCCCGGAGGCGCACGAATTCGTTTCAACAGTCGTTTTACCGAACGCATTTTTGTCCACAAAAACAATAATGTGCATAACAATAAAGCGCACCTTTGAGCCTGAAGAGTTCTGTGCTGTAGTTGCGGCATTCCTTCTGACTGGCGTCAAGTTCAGCGGCGAGATCGTCGACCTTGAGTTTCCATTCGCCAATAATTTTGTCGAAGGCCTTCTGTTTCTTCTCCGCGGCGTTAGCGATGGCGGTTGCGCGGTCGACTTCGATCTGGAGATCCTCCACTTCGGTGGCCAGTCGTTGCTTCGTCTTCTCGAGAGCGATGACCTTCTGGTTGAGCGACTCGATGGTCTCTTCGGCCTCGGCGAGACGCGCTTGAAGCTTGCGCTTAGCCTCCTCGAGCTCTTCGGCGCGCGCGACACCCTCGGACTCGTACTTGGTGCGCCACAGTTGAGCCTCGGCGTTGGCCTTGCTCAGTTGCCTCTGGAGATCGGCCTTGCCCTCGGCTTCCTCCTCCACTTGTTCGCGAATGTTGTCCAGATCGTGCTCGAGGTTGCGGAACTTTCCGAGAAGCGTGGCACGCTCGCGACCCTCCTCGTCGGCGAGCCTCTTCGTGTCCTCCAACTGGGTCGTCAATGAAATCTTTATCTTCGATAGCTGGCTGACCTGGGACTCGGCCTCCTCCAGTTGACGAAGCAGGTCGCTGTTCTCGATCGACAGCTTCTTCTTCGCCGCATCGAAGTCGTTCACCGTTCGGTTGACCTCCTCCAGCTTGCCCTGGGTCTCGTTCAGCTGGTGCTGCAGCTGCTTGGCGATCTTCTCTTGGGCAGCCTGTCGTTAACATCAAACTTTTCTGTTAATACGTCCGATCGAAAATCTGCTCTTCGGAAGAAATTCTTGTTCGTCTATAATTAGTCACTTTCGAAAATCAACTTTTCGAAAATGGCTGGAAAACAACGAACATTATTTTCGTTGCTTTTCGAAATCAACTTTTCGAAAATGGCTGGAAAACAACGAACATTATTTTCGTTGCTTTTCGAAATCAACTTTTCGAAAATAGGTGGAAAACAACGAAAACTATTTTCGTTGCTTTTCGAAATCAGAATTTCTTCGGAACTGTCGCAGAAGGTTTTTAACGTCGAAAACCAAGCAATAAGCGTCTATGACAAAATACTCACACATGGGATCGATCATCGATCTCTTCGAAGCACTTTCATAAATGTGACTTGACAATCATGTTAGTTGCATTAGTTCGCTTGAGTACGGATCGGGAAATAGTTAGTTTACCTTCTCGTTGCTTAAGTGATCGACGGATGCGCGAAGGTCGTTTAACTCACTAAAGTATTGGACTTTTTCCTTTTCAATTCTGGTTGGTACATGAAAACATACGAGACATAAAAAATGAGTACATTCACCAAACAACGAATAAAATCTCCGGGTGGGCGATCAAATGACGATATGCTGGATTTTTTTTTTTTTATGAAAAAAAAAACATAGATTGAAGGTGGATTTGGTTATTACGAAAATCGTTGCGACGGATAAAATTAATACATGTCGTGAAACATCGTTGGGTGGACAAATTGTTATCTCGTTGCGGATAATACATATGTGTGTCACATACGAAAAAACTTGGACTGAAACGACTGGATGCAAAAATTATTCACGAGTCTCTCGGATCTACCTTCTCCCTTGCAACTTGATCAATGGCTGCGCGGGCTGCGTTTAACTCCGCGTGGATGTCGTGACGGCCCTTTTCGGCTCTAACAAAAATAGCCCGCACGTTATTCGATAACCAAATGGTTGTAAATAATTTTTTACTCGAATATTTCTTCGCAAGATCCGCTTGCGATTATAAATACAGATTCTAATTTTTTTTTTTTTTTATATTTCCTAAGCTCCTGATAAATAATTTGGTGCAATAATAACAAACGGGGTTTGGTTTCTGTAAATAAAAAATGCTGTTAAATGTTATATTTTGGACGTACCGGGCCTTCAGCTTATTGAGCGTATCGATTTGCTCTCCCATTTCGGCGACAGCATCGTTGTGTTTTTTGCGAAGACTGGACAGGGAAGCTTCGTGTTGGATATTGGCCTCCTCGAGATCTCTGCGAAGTTTGCTGAGCTCTGCTTCTCTCTTCTTGTTGAGCTCAATTTGAGCCGAAGTGGCACCACCGGCTTCCTCCAGACGCTCACCCAACTCCTCGAGCTCGCGGGCAAGATCGCTTCGCTGTTTCTCTGCCTTCGCGCGCGCCTGGCGTTCGGCTTCGACCTTAAAGAGGTAATTTATTTTTTATTATTATATATTTATTATAATGGTAATTCTTTTCTTTTTTTTTTTACATAACGTATTGAAACGTTTCGATATTCCAGAGGATCGGAATATCGAAACGCACTGAGTGCGTTATCAGAACGCCCTCCCACATATGCGAGAGAGAACAAGGAAAGAGTTCTTCGGTTTTGCAATTCGGGGACTATGAAGTCGACCCGACGTTCAAGACCGAATACTCTCTCTCTGTGAGGTAATCAAGACCGAATACTCTCTCTCTGTGAGGTAACTGTGCTCAGAGACACTTATGCCGAAACATACGTGCTTACACAGTCTACAAACTAATACAACGAGGCGCCATTCTGGGATTACATCGAGGAGGTAGTGGTCAATTTTTTTAAGGGTGGGAAAGGACCTGGAGGCTAGGATGGGTAGAGGGAGCCAGCTGGATTGCTGGCCCCCCTGATAACGCACTGAGTGCGTTTTTATTTATACGCTCTGCCACATATGCGAGAGAGAACAAGGAAAGAGTGCTCAGAGACACTTATGCCGAAACATACGTGCTTACACAGTCTACAAACTAATACAACGAGGCCTCATTCTGGGGTTACATCGAGGAGGTAGTGGTCAATTTTTTTAAGGGTGGGAAAGGACCTGGAGGCTAGGACGGGTAGAGCTTATATAGCGGCCTGGTACTGATTCGCTTGCACGAACGTTCCACAAAATCGCCAGCTCGCGGCCAAACGCGAGACTCTACCTGGGGGTAGGGGCGTCCCGTTACAGTATACTTGTTTGAAGATCCGTTAATATTCGTACCTCCTCTTCGAGTTCCTCGATGCGGGCCTGAAGTTCCTTGATTTGCTTCTGAAGCTTGCCAACCAAGGACTGTTCGTCCTCGAGCTTGGCAGTGAGAGAGGAGAGTTCCTTGTCCTTGCGCTGGATGGTCTGCTCCAATTCCTTCTTGTTCCTCTCGAGATCGGCAACGGCTTCCTGTGTAAGCTTGAGGTCGCCTTCGGTCTTCCTCTTGCCCTTCTCGACGTCGGCACTGCAAATTCGTCGATCGCGTTAGTTCATCCTTATCGTCGAATGACAAAAGTTACAAACAATAGACAATAGACACGAATTTACCGGAGTTTCTTCTCGCGTTCGAGAGAGTCCTCGAGTTCGTCGAGGGTCTGTTCGAGCTTGACTTTGACCTTGTTCAGGTGGTTGACCTTGTCCTCTGCCGCCTGAAGTTCCTCGGCCGTCTTCTGGTTGACCTCGCCCTGGTTCTTCTTCTCCTTGTTGAGCTTGTTGATCAGCTCGTCTTGGTGGGCAATCTCGTCGTTCAGGTTGCGAATCTGGTGGTCCTTCGAGGACTTGTCCTGTTCGGACTTCTGGATTGCCAGCTCGAGGTCCTCGATGTCTTTCTTCAGTCCGGAAACTTCTTGCTCCAATTTCTTCTTGTTCTGGTACAAGTTGTTCCTTGTATCCTCTTCTTGTTGAAGTCTGTCGGTAACGTCCTGCAAAAAATTATTAAGGTCTTATAGCAAACCGTTAAGTGGTCGATCAGCTTTTAGAGTTATGAGCGACAAATTAATAAAAAATACAATCTGACCGATGCAAAGATTGTATTTTTTTTTCTTGGTAGACTGTAAAAATAAATTCGGTATTTAATGTACTGGAAATTGAAATTTGCTTACATTGCTTACATAAATTGAACATTAATGTACTTTTATTGTAAAACTAATTAAAATTACAAATCTTTTGAAGTTTACAAAAAAGTACATTAAAAATACAAATTTTACTGTAAAATTGCAATGCACATGTGTGTGAAATTTAAAAAACAGTTTATGTAAAAAAGTTCATCAATTTTCAAACTAAATTTTTTTACAGTGTAGGAACGAAAGAATGCTCGTTTGTCGGTATGTTTGGACAATCTAAGCCAACTCAAACTTATGAGTCAGGTCTATAAATTTAACTAATGGGGATAAGTTTGGGAGGTTACTCGAGACTAAATAACGGCCTGATTTCCGGAACGAGGTATAATTAGTCTTCGCGTAAACTTTAATTAGAAGTCCACGACGATAAAGAGGATGGGTGACTGCCAAGACGGGGCGCTTATCATCGTCTTATGACACAGATGAAATGCCGTGATAATTTACTGCGGTGAAAATCTATTGTCGGTTTTCGAATTTTTTTTATATGCCTGGTCTATAAAATGTATTGTATTTTTATTTTTTTTTTTTTGTATTTTTTATTGGCAGACTGTAAAAACAAATTATAAATTTAATGTACTGGAAATCGAAATTTGCTTACATTCCTTACATTAATTGAACGTTAATGTACTTTTATTGCAAAACTAAAATACGAGATATTAAAGTTACGAATCTTTTGCCTGAAGTTTACAAAAAGGTCGATTAAATATACAAATTTTACTGTAAAATTGCAACGCACATGTGTCTGAAATTTCAGAAACAGTTTGTGTAAAAAAGCTTCCAATACCGTTCATCAATTTTCAAACAATAAAATGCGTCTATAAAATGCTTATCAAAGTGTCCAGAACTCCGAAAATGAGCTATCAAATTCTAACCAGCATTCCAAGTACTTGCAACTTGAATACGTAATTCAAGTACTTTTGGCCAGCTCTGGCTTACTGGGGGGTTGGATTGGAAAGACTCAAACGAAAGAAAGAAAGGAATTTTGGCAGTCACTCCCGAGGAACCACATGACTAATTTTCTTACAGCGACAGGTTTAATGATATCGGAGCCAAGTGGCCATTAATTCAGCACAACCCTACCGTCGGCCGGGCATGAATGATCTTCTTATGACTTAGATGAAATGCCGTGATAATTTACTGTGGCAAGGAACTATTGTCGGTTTTCGAATTTATTTGATGTGCCGTGTTAAGAGCGTCTAAAAAATACTTGTCACAGTGTCCAGTGCTCCGAAATTGAGCTACCAAGTTCTAACCAGTGTTTCAAGTACTTGCAACTTGAATACGTAATTCAGGTAGGGGAAACCGGGGCAAGATGGACCACTGAAAAATCGAGCCGACCCATAAAGATTTTAAACATACACCCAGAAAAATCATTTATTCGACGGCCACCATTTATTTGGCTCAAGTAAAATATTTATTTGATTCAAATAAATATTTATTTCATTTAAGCAACTATTTACTTAATTTGAATAAATATTTACATAAATCAAATAAATAATTTACTTAAACAAAATAAACGGTGGTCGTCAAATTTTTTTTTTCTGGGTGCATGAAACCCCATAAGGAAAAAATGAAGAGCTTTCGTGGACAATGCCAGAAGCAGAGAAAACGCAAAATAGAGAAGCGGGGCAAAATGGGTTACCCAAAAAAAAAAAAAAAAATTGTAAAATTTGCCGGTAGGCCATTTCGCCCCAGAAAATTTTATATTTGGGTTATAAAACCTATGAAAATGACAAATAGTGGATTATACTTTCGGCAGCGTTGTAGCCGCGTTATTTTTTTGGGGGGTCCATCTTGCCCCGGTCTCTGGCTTACTGGGGGGTTGGACGGGAAAGCCTCGAATGAAAGACGTTATATTTCGAATTGGGAATGCTGATGGAATTTTGGCAGTCCGTACCGAGGAACCGGTAGCCACATGACTAATTTTCTTATAGCGACAGGTTTAATGATATCGGAGCCAAGTGGCGCCATTAATTCAGCGCAACCCTGCCGTCGGCCAGGCACGAATGACGCACGATATCCGGCCCTGTATAAATACGCGGCACCTGTTTTCCTGCTTCCGTGCCCCGTCGCTCCAGTGCGGCTCCGCGCGCACTTTTAATAACCTGGAATCTGGGAGTTTTATATTTAGATTGGCGCGAGGCACCCGGTGAATATCGTTCTTTACTCTCGGCACGCGGCCGCCCAAGATGGTCGTAGGCAGGTGCCGTTTTCGTAACCAAATGATGACCGGCTCTCCGGATAGCGTAACCGTCGGACTGCAATTTTGCGGGGGCGGCTCAACATTTTTTATGTCGCTACGCTCTATTTTTAATAACGGTTTACGACTTTCTCTAAACATTTTACTTTTTCTTTTTTTTTTTAGATACTTCTTCGAGACGCACCGAGAAAAAAATCTACGTCGTTTGAGAAAAATTTTACCACCGCCGGAAACTCTGTGGAAATTTTAACGAGACTTTTTTATTCGCCGATAAAAAGGTTTGGTAATATTGAGTTGATTGAACGAATATTTAGTTGATTGAACGAATATTTAGTCGATTGAACGAATATTTAGTTGATTGAACGAATATTTAGTTAATTGAACGAATATTTAGTTGATTGAACGAATATTTAGTCGATTGAACGGATATTTAGTTGATTGAACGAATATTTAGTCGATTGAACGAATATTTAGTTGATTGAACGAATATTTAGTCGATTGAACGAATATTTTGTTGATTGAACGAATATTTAGTTGATTGAACGAATATTTAGTTGATTGAACGAATATTTAGTTGATTGAACGAATATTTAGTTGATTGAACGAATATTC
>JAPYZC010007314.1:0-11238 GCA_030522665.1 Ichneumoninae sp. A BG-2022a | reverse complement strand
ATATTCTTACATACGTGTCAATGAAGTTTTATATACTGTACATGCATAAAACTTCATATACATTTATGAATTTTCAAACAAAGATTTTTTACAGTGTAAATGTCCAGAATATAACTGCTGAAAACTACAAATCGACCGAACGCAGCGCTGCCGAGCAGCGCCGTATGCGTTAAATAATTAAAATTAATAGCCGGCTAAACTGCGGCTAATTTTTAGCCGGCCAAACCATCTTATCCGGCTAAGACGGCTTAGCCGGACAAACTATAATGTCCATTAGCCGGATAAGATTTTTTAGCCGGCCATGACGGCTCAACTGTACAGTCCTGTTCTAGATAACAGTTCGCGACAAATCAATACCAAATCTGGTAAATCGACGGTTATTTTTTCGCCCATCTCAACCGGTTCTTTTTGTGGTCAATTCGCAGCAGCCCGTCCCGACAGGGCATGCATACCGTGAACGGTGTACGGCATATCGTACCATTTACGGAACGTTATTGACACGATATACCAATACTGTAGTTAAAAAAAAAACTATAAATTACTTTGACGAAGACAGCAGTGACCATTCTTCTCGTATTGAAGAATCTAGACGTTACATATATCATTCTTATTGCGTACATAAGCGGTGGCAAGTAATCGCCTATTTTCGTCGGATCCAGTCTGTACAATGGCTGAGTGAATCTCTCCAGTGCGTACAAGTACTTCACGTTGTCTTGGGACAGTATTTGTACCGTTGTCACATGATTATCGAGACGTTTCCATTTCTACGATTAAACAAAAAATATGATGTATCAATCATCAAAATTTTTCAGAGACGAAGACTATTAAAGGCGTAAAATTGTGAAGTCGTGCCTTCACAAGCTTCGATTTGGCTTGAATCAGTAGCTGAATAAACATCTGCGTGTGCGGAGATTTGACGTGCTCGACGATTGAAGAGAAACGAGCCAGTAATCTTCTCCAGTAAGTCAACTCCGCGGTTGGTCCAACAGTTTCAGTTTCTCTGCGCAACTGCTGACTCTCGACTATTGCCTGATGGTAGTGCAATAAGACACATTACCTATATAGCACGAAATATTTGGAAAACATTTCAGAAATATTTTCAATCTTTCAAATATTCCGAAATAAATTCTAAATATTCGGAAATAATATTTTGAAATATTGCAACGAAACATTTCTAAAATATTTCAGAAATATACTTAATCTTTCATACATCTGAAATATTTCTGAAACGGTGAGAAAATATTGTGAAATCGAATATTAGCAAATGCGTAGTGTACTATGTTGAGAAGGAACGAAAAATAAAAAATGCCATGATTCGTGGATATATTTTAATACAGTTTGACCATGTAATGTGTCATAACACTGCATGTTATTGGCACTCTTGAAGGGGCTCACAGGAATCACCTAGATGAAGTGCTGGAGGCAGTACACATGTTTAAAATAATGAACAATACCTACAGCACCAAAATATTGATAATTTCTTGAATATCTCAGAAAGATATCAAATAAATATTCTCCCGACATTATAAAATATTTGTGAAATGTTTTTAAAACATTTTAACGCAATGTTTCAAAAACATTTTTTGCGAAATATTTGTTAAACATTATTTCAATGTAACATTTATGAGCGGACAAAATAATATTTTTAATATTTTAGAAATATTTTCGATATTTTAGAAATATTTTCAATATTTTAGAAATATTTTTAATATTTTAGAAATATTTTTAATATTTCAAAAAAATATTTTCAAAACATTTCTGAAATATTTCCGTGCTATGTGGATAAGGGTGACGTGGGACCGACGCAGTTGGTAACGAAAGCAGTAATCGATTCTTTTCAAAGATTTCGCCATACCGGGCTAAGCATAAACGATTTTACTTCCCCAGAAAAGTTTAACGTTTTTGTAACAATGGATTACAGTTTTCGTTACCGACAGAGCACAGGTCAGGTTGGGATAGAGGAGATTTCGCATCGCTCCACCAAAGCAATTAATATATTCAAAAAAAGCTCAAGACATTACTCGTTCCATAGCCTTCATCCAGATCGTCACGTTCTCCTCTACAGCGCGAAGAACATCTGCATTCTTGGAGTTTATCATAACGCTCTCAGGCTGTGACAAATAATTCGTGTACAGTTCCCAATCGACGTCGAACTTTATGGCTCCTTCGAGGTCTATCTTCGTCACTGGGACAAGTTTACACAGTTGCGTAATTAATAAAAACGCTGAAAGCTCGTGAGCATATGAAATGCCACGGTCGGTAATAAAAACTGTCAGTAACTGTTTTTTTACCAATACTGGTATTTAGGGTCAAAGACGGTCTCACCACAACCAGAAAAATAATTAATTTGACGGCCACCGTTTATTTGGTTTATCTAAAATATTTATTTCATTTAAATAAATATTTGTTTAAATTAAGTAAATAATTACTTAAATGAAATAAATATTTATTTAAACCAAATAAATATTTTACTTGAACCAAATAAACGGTGGCCGTCAAAGAACTTATTTTTCTGAGTGCAGAACTCGAGATGTTATCTATCCGATTACGACGGTCCTCCTAGCAACTTGAGTAACCGGTGTTTTAAAAGAAAAATAAACGTTCCAATAACCGCGAAAATATCCATACGTGCTTATTGAACTCTCGCATATGAGCTTATTTGCGGTTACTGCTGCAGTCATGTTTTACGTTGCGCAAACAAAAAAAACAACCGTTCGCAAGCACAGGCAGCGTGAGCTCTCGCAGGTATGGCTACTTTTGCGGTTATTTTAACGGTGTAAAAAGTGATCTGAAACAACGATAGTTTTTTCGGTTATTTTCACGGTAGGTAAAGCTACTGGGGCCTTTATTTCTGCGGTCCGTGCAAGCGTTCGTGCAAAATTTGACCACCGTTTTCATTGCCGACCGAGTCGAATTCCATATTATCCTAAAGATCAAATAAGAGAACAGAATATTATTCTCGATTACTACTGAGAAACTCGCAAAAGTCCTTGAAGTCGCCGATAAACTTGTTCTTTATCTTTTTTCCAGCTTCGCCCTTGGCCAATTCGCCCCACTGGGTATTGAGCGTTACAGCTGGCTCATTTAGACGCGATATCAGAGCTGATATTCCGGCGAGGGCGCTCTTCGACAGAGGATCGACTTCGGCGTAAGCGTAATACGTTTCCTGAATATTTCCAAAAGCTCGGGTAGTAAAAAAATAAATAGCGCATAACCAATCGTTTCCTCGTACGTTAAAAGAAGATACTCACCTCGAGCAATTGCTTAGTCTCGAAATCAACGTTGGATCGCAATCGATAGACTATAACGCATTTGCCGGAAAATTTCTCGGTAGATCCGTCGGTAATGCAGCATCGAGTTATCGACTGTTCCTTCATTTGCGGTGACCAACGACCGGATTCTGTTACGAATACAAATACAAATTTTGGCATGTTGAAGCTGACGCATTTCTTCGCGTCGACATTTGTTTACCAAACGGCGGCGGTCCCATCGGTTGATAGTAAATTGCAACGGCGTGTCTTCCGCCCTCGGTAAAAAAACTACTGAACGTTTGCACGTATTCCTCCTTGTCGATAACTCCTTCCTCCAATATCGCTGGTTCGGTGTTCAGTATGTAAGCTACCATTTCCAGTACGTGACGATGCGTCGTCTTCAGAAGTCCTTGTCTGGTACTTCGATTCTCTTTGTATTTCGCCTAATATGTTTATTCGTAGCAGAATATGTAAACGCGAGAATCGCAGTCGCTTCGCGGCGCCTTCAAACGTACACCGTTCAAACGCACACTGCCCGTCATTGATGCCTAGCTTTCCTGGATATCTTCCTCGATGTCTTAACGGAGTCCAAGACATCAAGCAAGCTATCCAGCAAGACATCTGCTAGATGTCTTCCCTGATATCTTCGACCCCCGTTAAGACATCGAGTAAGATATTGAGGAAGATATTGAGGAAGATATTGAATTGAGGAAGATATTGAGGAAGATATTGAGGAAGATATTGAGGAAGATATTGAGGAAGATATTGAGGAAGATATTGAGGAAGATATTGAGGAAGATATTCAGAAAGATATTCAGGAAGATATTGAGGAAGATAGAAAAACCAGAAAAACCAGGCATCAATGACGGGCAATGTACACAGGTTCACCGTAGCACAACTGAATTGAACACTTAACGAAATGTCACACGGCGTTCAAACTTACACGACGAATTTGTAACAAACGATTTTCTAACATCTTACTGCAAATTTACGCGACTTCCAAAAACTTTTACATTTTAAATGAAGACATTAATAATTAAACAACATTATTTTGTAACAATCGCGAAATGTAATCTTCGAAAGCTTACACGTGAAATTTGTAACAGACGTTGAATATTACACCCGTCCAATCTTACACCGGTTAACAGGGAAGGGGTAGAATCGCAAGTGTCGCTGATGAGAACCAATGCTATTATGCAGGTTAAATGGACTTCACAGCAGATAATGCTTGCACTATAACCCTGTAAAGCCCATTTAACCTGCATAGTAGCCGTGGTTCTCATCAGTGGCAGTCTCGAGCTGCCCTCCCTGTTAACCCGTGTAAAATTGCACGAGCGTAATATTCAACGTCTGTTGCAAATTTCATGTGTAAGCTTTTATAGTTGTTACATTTCTCGATTGTTACAAAATAATGTTGTTAAATTCTGAATGTGTTCATTTAAAATGTGAAAGCTTTTTGAAGTGTTGTAAATTTGCGGTATACAGTTTGAACGATGTGTACGTTTCAACGCTGTACGTTTGAACGCTGTACGTCGCTTCTCCTATTTTCGATTTTCTGGCAGACACAGGTGAGAGCCAGGCAAAATCGAACGCCGGGGCAAAACGGAACTTTACCTTCCATTTGAGGTGAAACTTTTTTGTGTCCCACAAAGAAATTTGTAAAAATATTACATTACTCCACGAGCGCGAAAAACGTTTTTCTAACGAGCGTGAGTTTGCAGCACGAGCCGAAGACGAGTGCTGTAATCACACGAGTTAGAAAAAGTGTTTCGCACGAGGGTTGTACGAAATTTTTCATCACAAGGTGCGACAATGACGGTTTTACGCACGCGAAGCGGGCGAAAAAGTGGCCATTTCCGCACCGAGTGATGAAATAATATTTTTTTGCCCCGCTCCGAATACTTTGGGCGAAACAAATTTTTGAATACATACGAGCCGTTCCTTCGTGGTCTCCGTTGGCAATCCCTCCAGAGCCCCGATCCTACGTTTCAACAAATCTTCGATGCGCTGCTCGATCGCAGGCATCGTGTAATCACGCGATTCATAGTACGCGTGTAGATGCGACATTATTAAAAAGCAATATTCATGGGCTAATTATCACGTGAAAGAGATCTGTGACATCGTTTTATTGCGTGTGACAAAAAAGACTACTGAATTGAAGTTGGCAAATTCTGTTCGGCGGATTCTCGCTTCAATTGATTTTAGCATTTATCGAGAGGTTTTTTATGACAAAAATTTCTAGAATCACACAAGACTTAGAAATGTTTATTATTAAATCGTAGTTTATTTTTATCGTCTATTTTAACAACATTGTGAAGCATGCCCTTCATCTCCGATGAATGATAATAATATTCGTAATGCACGGACGGTCTTTAACAATGGAGGAAAAAAAACACTCTAACGATGGTATATATGGACCGCAGACTAAAAATTCGAATACAATTTATTGATACGATTCTGTTTCTATCTTATTAGCGTGATTATATTAATTAACAACACGGAGACATACTGTACATTAAATTTGATTGATAAAATAATTATAAACGGTTTATAATTTGGGAGGAACACACAATGGAAAACCTCAACGTGAGACAAGATTTTTTTTTATATGTATATTTTTTTATTGATCTTTTTGTTTTGTTTTGCTTTTTATTTTATTTTTCTTCGATCTCTTCGAATCACATGTTATTACCGATCTCATTAAGTTTTATATTCGTGGTTGCCATTCAAGCGGAAGATATACAATGTATGTATTTATAGAGTTATCGGACAAGGTTAAACGACACTTGGTTTTTTTTTTTTTTTTTTTTCAAGCGGATGTCAACAGACAAAATGAATTAAAACATTTGCATTTACAGCTGCAGTGTCCAATCGCTTTGACAGTCTTTCGCTTTTATATGTTTCTTCATTTCTTCACGATGCTGAAAAAAAAGTCGCCCTCGTCCGACTCCCTTGTACATCATTTTTACTCGTAAATCTGTTTTTTTTCGACCCACATAATTGTCCAACAAGCGTTTATAACCGTCGCTTACTTCGATATGAACCTCTGTAAAAGCCGCTCCGTAAAATTGCAATATTGTGCACGAAAAATGTTTATTTCTTCGTTTATTTTTATTTTTCAAATTTGTCCGCGCGATTTCTTTTTCTCATCACGTGACGTACACACATCTATGAAAAAACACCGGAGTTCGCAAATACTATTTTTTTTTTAATCCTAATTTTATTAAATATATTTCAATGAAACTCGATTCATTATGCTCATGTATATATAATGCTACGTAAACATTGGAATAATAAGATTACAACCTGTACGAAACTTCGCTGCAGAAGCGTATGTGGAAAATTGACAATTGTCACGTCACTCTTGATAATCTAAATCTCGTTATTAATTAATACATTGTTATATTAATGTGTATAATATCGATGCAACATCTGCAGGAGGAGATATAATATCATTTTTTTTTATTTTTCTTCTTTATAATTCGTCAGAACATTGTTTGTAAGAATGTATGTATAATCGAAAAATCTTGTCTGAATATCAGAAGATCACTTGCTAAGCTATTATTTATATTTTTCACTCTGCCAGGGAAGAAACGCAAGGAATGAAGAAAAAATTCGAATTTTTTCTTCCTTTCATCTTTATGCTGTGGCTGTTTATGTCGTCTGCGCGTGTCTATGGAGGATATACGAATATACACATAATAACGTAACAGAACATTTTTTTATATACCGTAATATGTATAAATATCAACTACACATTCAACATGGCACCTTAGGCATTGTCTTCATTAATCACGTTCGCAAAGGTCCAAAATTTAAGACTTAATTGATTTTATTTTTGTTTGTTCATCGAGTGATTTTGATGCAACTTTCGGTGCGTCATCGTTGTGAATGTGTCTAAGGTTACTGCGTTTTGTTTGTTTTTTTTTTCTTCATTTTTCGTTCTCATTTTCGCCTATACGATTTTATATATCCTGAAATATTCCTGATTGATTATACATCCTTCCCACGCACACATTTCTAAGACTAAGAATAAATAGTGATGATTTTTTTGCTTTCATTAACACGAAGGAATATTTATTTAGTGATAACAAACGAAGGGGCGATAATTGGGTTTTTTCAATAGGACTCACCCATTTAAGGTAACTCTAATTTTACGCGTGCATATATTTCGCAATTCGTTTTCAAGCGTATTCAAGAGAAAAAAATATTAAACACAATTTTTGCGCCGGGAACTTCTCGAAGCTCTCGTTCGGGTATTATACTTTAGATTCCGATTAAGTTACCTTCAGCTTGTGGCAGAATGTTCGACGAGTACTATTTTTTTTATCGATGATAAAGTTACTAGTCTAGTCGCACGACTAGCTGGGGTCTGGGCATCTTTTCGCGCATGATAAATCCTGACGGGAACAAACAGCCAATTGTGCTCTCGATAATAATATTGTTATTTAATATTTATGCGAGCACCGAAGCCTATCATCGTACAGTCGAAAACTGTACTGCGGAATAAACGAACCGATGAACAATAAATTTATTCAAAATTGGTCAAATTAAAAGACTAATGCATAACTGTACAATACATGACAATACATGATAATTATATTATGCAATTCATCGTTATTATTGGTATTGTTATAACATAGTTTTAAATAAGTATAAAGTATATGTGATGATTGGAACTGTCTAGCAACTTCGGGTACTTATGAGTATTTTCCAGACAACTTCGTCGTCCGTGTCTCCTTCCGCTATCTTCGCGTTATTCATTATTTTCTTCTTCTTCTCTTAACCAGAATCAAATCAGCAAACAAAACGAAGATACTCAACAATTTGTACATATCTAACAAATATTCGACGTTGTATGTGATGTTTCGATCTTGCGGCAATCCTTTTCTTTTCATTTGTGATACAGTTTTGACCTTTCAGTTCCCTTATTTTCTTCGTCATTGATCTTTCGTTCTGACATCGTACTCAGTGGAATTAGATGCAAATACGAAATTTTACTATTTTTTTTTTTTTTTTTTCCTACCAACGACGTGTCGTCTCAGTGGTGGTTGTATCTTGAAAGGTAGACACAGTTTCAGACGTCTTTATGCTCCTACTGGCGCACCATGTCGGTTGCTACACTCGTTTTCCTTTTTTTTCAATTCTCGGATGGATAGTTGGTCGATTTCATCGTCCTTGACTACCACTTGGTCGGTCCTGCTGCAGCTGCGCCGACGTTCGTGCCTATGAAGGGATTTGTGACTATCGTCACGTTACAAAAAAAAGTTGGTCATTCGAATCTTTGTGCACCGTTTAACATTGTAGATATCATCGGGGTAATTGAGAACGTATTCGATCGAAATTTCATGACATTTTAGATCCTTTTAGGCACAAAAAGCTATTTTTTCATCACGAGCTTGATGGCTCATAGATGTTACTACTACTAAATAATGAGATTACTGATCTCAGAGTTTTGTGAATAAAAAAAATCCCGACGCTCAGTAAATTTTCATGACGTTTCATGAATTTTTCAGAAGCGTGTGAAAGTTCGTGACAAATTTAAGGTGAAAAACTTTCACAATTTTTCAGATCGTTGGGAATCCTGCATTCATAAGTAATACTACTACAATCAGACGATGAGAACGTCGTACGATTCGACTCATCGACTTCTTGAGGTTCAAGTAAAATACGTAAAATCCATGCGCTCAGTGAATGCCACGAAAGTCTAGCATCTATACAAACTAGCTATCAGACAAACTGAAAAAGATAATACATTATTGGTCGAAATAAAACGATATAAAAGAAAATAACAGATGTCGTAAATAAAAAAGTTTATTGGAAGGCATTGTACAATGTAGACTGTGCGACACGAAGCGCGTTCCACTCGATTGGATTGGATTAGTAGTGATTAAGTAGATTGATTAAATGAATTAGATTGGAATTAAGCCACAGGTGCTGTAAGAGTTTTAAAAAAGCTGTTTTCGTAAAAAAAATTTGAATTTTTTTTTGTTTCTCGATTTTGAATATCTGTGTATTGGAAACAAATAAAATATCGAAAATTCAACGATCTATTTTATCCAGCTACGTCGCAGGATTTGAGGAATGCAGAAGAGGATCCGTTGAGTGGTCGACGGTGGTGAACGGAGTTCTTTGCTGAGCGGCTGTAGTAAAATAAAAGTGCCGGAATATCAATGAGGAAGAAATTAGCAAAAACGAAAACGTTACTTCTTTGTAGCAATTTTTTATATGTGTATATATATATATATATGTATATGTATATAGTCAATCGAGATAATCGATTGATGATTGTAAAATCGAATGGAACTTCGGTAAATAATAATTCAGCGTTATATCCAAAGTAACACAACTCAGCGAACGATAAACGTATATCATTAAGTCTACGAGAAAAAAAGCGTAACAAACGTTTCGCGAATACTTCCCTCTTCCCCTAAAAAGCAACAGGTAAATCACAATTCTCTTTTATCAGATAAGACGGCATTTTAACTGATAAAGACCGAACGGAAGCATTATTTTTTTTTTAGCACAAAAGACGATACACCGGCTTCGCTATAAATCGATTCGGAGACTCTGCATACGTCTCTCTTGTAACTTGCATAAGAACTGTTCATTTATCGCTCTACTGATTTTAAAAAACTAAGAGCCATTCTTACTACTGTGGTAATATAAATAAATAAAAATGTAGGTACGTCACGGCCCGTACCGTAAGATTTTATAGCAAACAAGAAAAAAAATAATAATAAAGAAATACGAATCTAGAGAGATTTTTGTTTTTCACTCAAGGCTGTACACTTTTATTCCTATAGAAATTCGTAGAGGCATTTTGTACGAGAGTGAATATGCATTTCCGCGTCGACTGATATTCCCTTCGCCTCCGGCGAGTTAAACGGATCCGTTCGGCGTGCAGATAACGCTACTCGCTGAAAATCAAACTGACCAGACCTCTATAACAAAATAATCGAGACAAGGCATGCCAAAAGTTGTGAGATAAAGAATTTCCACTATTATTTCTAAGCATTCAATAAGTATAGCATCGTCCTTGGTATATCGGAACTAGATAATCGTGTAGTTTTACATGGTGGAAAATAATACGTCTTGCCTTACTGGTAACTTCGTACCAAACACAGACTGTAACAGTTGCAACATTTTGCCGTTCCATAAAAACATGCAACGGTATTGTAACATTATTTTTTTTTTTTCTTCAAACTGTGACTTCTTTGATCGGGAAATATTTCAGGTTTACCACAAAGTGATCTCATTTTTGACATCACTCGTTAATTCGTGAAATAAAAATGTTTACACCACTGTTACAAGGTTGTATTCGGTGGGTTTATGTGAAATTATGCTGTGCAAAGTCAAGGGCCTTGAGGTTTCTCCAAGCGGTTGTCGACGATAGAAAAAAATGAAAATAAGATATAAATAAAAATACTAAAGATACAAGTACACGGAGAATGTCCATATGCGCACGATATCCATTACACTCCGGATATACGACCTATACACGTTTGGATACGTTAATGTAGGCACTTGTAATATAATAGTATCGACGACCGTTATGAAACGCGAGCGTCATGCTTCAATCGTGCGATAAGGAATTATCATATAAGCATACGTATGGGCGATATAACACCGGCTTTACTTCCAAGCAAGTCCAGAACACACTACGTACAGGTAGAAGCCCTTTTTTCTTAATTTAACTACGCTAACAGAACTTATGCGATCGCTATTTATTATACACGACCGTAATCCGTATATTCAAAATATCGCTCAATACTCCGTATCTGTTGTTATATAATTAATGCTGTTTTTTTTTCTTTTCGTAACACCTTTTTGGCGGTTCGACAATTTATAACTTTTATGCAACACACAAGAGAAAAAATAAGCGAGCCAAAATAGTACATTACGATACTAGTGCGATAAAACTTTTTCTGACGAGTGTGAGTTTGCAGCACGAGCCGAAGGCGAGTGTTGCAATCACACGAGTTCA
>JAPYZC010007309.1:0-13556 GCA_030522665.1 Ichneumoninae sp. A BG-2022a | reverse complement strand
TTTCTGAATACGTATGAATTTTTTCAGAATTTTATCTAATACTTGAAAATCACGATTTTAAACAAATTTTAACACAAAGGAAACGAATAACATTTTGGGTTCATTATTATGGACGAACAATGTTATCAGCATCTTTCATATGCTTGATTTTTTTTCAGATTTTTATCCAATCGAAAAGTGTTTGTAATTCTCTTTTATTCCTCTCAAAGTTAGGCGGCGTCAGTCATTGCGCTAGATAATATTATGCACTAATTATTACACTTCCTCTGCAATTTACAATCCTTTCACATTACACAAATTCCTGAATATTTCTAGACCACTAATAAACGTTTTTATGCATTGGCTGTCTCGTAAATGACGTTATACGCCGAAATAGTCGGTAAATGGAGCATGGTCGGGAATAGGGACATTTACCTTATTCGACGAAGAAACTCGATGCCAGTATAGTTCCCGGTACGGACGGAGCTGTTCGTGAACGGCCCGTCTGAACATAGCGTTGAGACGCGCCCCTTCCGAGAGACAACGTCGCACTTTGAGCGACGGCGGATCGACAAATTGCGACCGACTCCGACCGGCAACTGCACGAGCAAGACAGCTCGTAGCAGCCGCGACGGGACCATCCAGAAACGCCACGGGGACGCGAGACGGAACGACGAGACGTACTCGATCGAACTATAATTACATGCGCTCCACTCGCTGGAAGGGGAACCGGCTTTCCCCCGGCTCTCGTGTCCCGGTAAATGCGTAATCACGCGAAAACACGCGATACGCACAAGGCTGAAGGGGGACGAAGCGCCGCGGCTGGGTGGACTTGACTCGAAGGGATGGCAAAGCGGGACGGCAACGACGAAGGGCCAGGTGCGGGACTCCGCGAGAGATGGACGAGGGAGGCGTCGTGCTCACCATTCAAATCCACGTCGCCCGTCTGATCGAGCAAGTAATGCAACCGTGTGTCCATGAAATGTCGTCCGTCAGAGCTCGTGCGCCCATTCACAGTACGATAGACGCTCTTGCCTCCAACCCATGCATGTTCATAAAATAAACATAGGGGACATGGGGGTAAAACGGGCACCGTATTAACTTTCTTACATATGAGTTGTTTCAGTTTTCTGATGTTCCTTGGATAAGAAATGTACGGGAAACAAGTCAAATTGTTCGTGGAAATTAAAAATAAAAAATACCGATCGAACCGGATTTTTTTAAAACACTTGTTCGGAACTTTTTGTTCGAAAATTTTGTTGAACAAATTCATAATTTTTTTGTCAATTTTTTTTTAGATTTTATATTTAGTTGGAGATGTCCGTTTTTTGGTTCATCTCCCCTAATTATAATAAAATGTTATTATTCGATTATCGATATATGTATTGTGTCACAGATTAAAAAATTAGCGGGCAAAATATCCCGCATTTTTGATGCGAGGATTTATACTCGATGTTTTCCGGACGCGTCGCATCTGGTTAAAAACAGATTTTTTTACCACTTCATTTTTCTCCGGACAAAAAACTACTACACTGAAAAAAAAATTGCTTGCGGGCTGCCGAAGAAAAAAATGTGCGTTTTAATTCTACTTTCAATTCTGACAATTCCATCTGATATTGAAACAACGACAGCACACTGAGAAAAACTTAAATAGTAAATAGTTCCCAGGGGGGACGTCTATATTTCACAGTTACTACGATGACTAATAATTATAGTTGCAACTATAATTATAGTTTAATCAATTGAGTATATACGATCACAAACTATCTATATAGACGTCCCCCCTGGAAACTATTTGTTATAGTAGGAAATACCATCCTTTTTCTCAGTGCAAGACTATCAAGTTGACATGTTATCGTTTCAATCCGGTATGAAATTGTTCGAATTCAGAGTAGAATTGAAACAACGTTTTTACATCATTGGCAGCCCGCAAGCAAATTTCACTTGATTCAATGATATTTTTTTTCTGTGTACGGACGGCAAATGTTTTTAAAAAAATCAATTATGTCGTCTTACACTGCGAAATAAGGATCGCCATGTGCGACGCACGGACAGACCAGCAACGGAAAGACAAGTACGAGCAACGAAAGCTGGAAAATAAATTGCACAAAGCTTCGCTATTACTTTCGCTATCGTCCCACTTTGTCGAGCTTCGTTCTTCGCACACACAGCTCCTTTATTGTCTCGTCCCTCATATTTGAATTTTGACGAGATGGGCGAAGAGAACCGAGGAAAGAAGAATTGAAGGGGGTAATGAAAGAACTCGAGAGAGAAACACAGAAGCTTGTAAAAACTCCGAGAGAAAGATCCCTTTCCACTTCAAACTCTCTCTACATCTATACGTCCCTATCTCCGCTTCGTGCCCGACCCCCGTTCGCTTTCCCGTCGCTCTGATGTCACCCAACCGACTATTTCTCTAAAGTAGGTTTCGACAAGCACTTTCCCGAGTCTTTGAGCGTTTGTTATGAAAACAGAGTCCAAAGTGCAAACGGAAAAGCGACGAATAAACTAAAAAGGGGTTGAGAAAGGGTGAGAGTTTCAAACTACCCGCTTTTTTATCCCCTGTGTGTTTCTCCGCCGCAAAATAAGCCCCGCTTGAAAAACAAAAAGGCAAAAAATTAAACACGATGTCGGATAAATATAAAGCAGAGAGGGTTTGAAGAGAGTAAAAATATTTCAATGCTCTCGCGCGTTTCCCTCCCTCCCCCTCGCCCGATGACGAATTGTCGCGCCGTCGATGCTTTTTGTACATTCAACGTCACCCCCGCACCTTTGTCTCTCCTCCCGCGACCTCGAGCTTCGCCGCTACAGCCGCTGTCTGTCGGACTTTTATCCGCACCCGCTCTACGCATTTGCCTGCAGCACCCCTTACTGCATTCGCTGTGAACTCTCGGGAAGGCTTTTTACGCCGCGCGGGGGAGGGCAAAGCCGCGCTCCATCCGAGCCTCTGCAAGCTCAAAGTGTGCGGGTGCGCTTTAGTGTCTGTGCGCGTTCTCCGCACGGTTCAGCATGCCGGAAGGGAAATTTCCGGATTATGCTTTTCGGTATCCAACGGCACGTGTGCAGCCAGCATCCAGTTCGCTCAGTCACTCAATCCCGGTGTACATGCACAGCGATATCCCGGTGGCAGGAAGAGAGAGGCTTTGATCAGGATTCCAGCTTCCAGTTGTGAACATTTTTTTTTTTAGCTTTTTTCCACCGAATCATCATTATTCTCCGTCGCTCCTCATCCACTTTTAATTGTTCCTCCTCGATGCACGTCCCGACACTTTTCCCCGCTCGGCGGATTCTCGACTATCACGCACACGCGGAATCGACGCGCACTGATAAAAAAGTGCAGTTGAATCAACTAAGATTCGGACAGGGACGTTCAAAATAAATATTTGTTTGGTCGAACTAAATATTTTCTCGAATTACTATACGAATCTGGAGATTATTAATATATTTTTCTCTCCGTGCACATTTCCCGATGTCTCGCGAGATAGGGATAATAACCTTTTTTTGACGGGTCTTCTTTTGCCGCGAATTTAATTTTCACTCTCCACGAGGAAATTCGGTAATTGTGAGAAACGCGAAACAAAAGTTTACAATAAATTTCGTTTAGAATTTCACGATGTTCACGCATCGAATATTATGCCGGGTTGAAACGCGAATGTACAATTGACCGCAGGGAAAGAATGGGAAATTTTATTTTTTTTTTTAATTATCAACAACTCCGCGAGACCGAAAAAATTTCACGAAATTTTATCAGCGGAATATCCGTTGGAGCGTTATTCCTAAAAGCTGGATTTCCGCGAAGAGACGTACGTACAAACTCGCTATCGACATTTGAAGCAGGTATATCAAGTCTCGCGCGCTCGGCGCGGGTTATACGGCAGCGTTCACCGTTCATGTGTCTCCCGGAGCTCGTCGCGATGCTACGGCTCGGCTCTCCCCTTTTTTTATTTTTCTCTCGTTCTCTTTTCCATCCCGTGTCGCCCGGATACCCGAGGCTCCCGTCGATGTGCAAAAATGCGTGAACGCTGGAGGAGATAGCGCCCGAGTTCCATACGCGAGGCTTTCTGCTCTTTTCACTCGGGGAACGAAAATATTTTACTGTCTATGTTGTTTCTCCCCCTGCCGTCCAAGATACACCCCCAGCCTTTCGGACATCTTTTATTTCCTGCGTTTTCCTCTCTACAAGATCACTTCCGTTTTTTAAATTTCAATTTTTTACCGGAAGTGACGTCATTCCGGAAATATGTCACTTCCGGCTTGAAAATCTCAGTTTTCGATCAGAATGGGCGTCATACGAGAAAACATCACATCGAATTTCTGACAGGAACTGACGTCATTCCGGAAATATGTCACTTTCGGTTTGAAAATCTCAGTTTTAGATAAAAATGGACGACATATTAGAAACCATCACTTCCGGCCTGAAAATCTCGGTTTTCAACCGGACGTGATCATCATATGTGTATGACGTCACTTTACAGTTTTGAAATCTTAGCTTTTGACTGGAAGAGATGTCATGTGGGTACGACGGTGAAACTTTAGGTCGAAAACTTTAGGTGAGATGTTGAAACCGAAAGTGAAGTTTTCTCGTGTGGCGTCAGATCCGCTTGAAAACCGAGATTTCAAAACGAGATGTGACTTTTTCCCATATAACGTCACTTCCGGTCGGAAAGTCTAAAATTCAACCGCCAGAAAAATGCCGACGTTCGGCCTCGTCGTACACTGATAAAAAAGTACAGTGTAATAAACCAAGATTCGGGCAGGGACGTTCAAATAAATATCTTGTTGGTCGAACAAAATATTTTAATGACTCAAAAATATTTTGGTGAAATCACCCAATAAATTGTTCAACTAACCAGTTTTTTGGCTGTACCAATAAAATATTTAGTTGAACGTCCCTGCCCGAATCTTAGTTGATTCAATCGTATTTTTTTATCAGTGTATTGCAACATCCGACGTTAACTGCCATCTCATCTCTGGAGCCTCCGCTGATCCTCGCAGTTTATCCCAAAGTAGAAAACCATCCGCGAACCGATAAGAGCTAGCACACCCGTACGATATCCAAGGATCTAATTATGACGAATAGCCATCCCACGGAACCCTTCTCCCGGCAAGTTCACAAGACACAAAGTAACGGCCCCGAGTACAAAACTCCCCGTGTGTTGCAGGTGGGATAATATAGTAGTCCGTTTAATCTCGCGGCTCGTAACTCAACGGGCGAGGGAGGGATTTGCCATTCTTCCGGCGGCGTGTGAGAGCGCAGAAATGAGTTGGCGGACAAACAACAACAACTACAACAACAACACCAACAACCGTTGCCCCCTAAACCCCCCGTTTTTTTTTCTAAACAAAGGGGGGGGGGGGGGGGTTTGGCCCCCCCCCCCCCCCCCCCCCCACAAAAGCCTCCGAGATTCGAGGATTGGGATTTCGCGTGGTGCTTCCACGATGCTTCCTCCCCGCCGTCCCGGCGGGCGCCACCATTCGGTGGTACGTCCTGTACGTTGCCGAAGGTAAGCCGTAGGGCTTAAACCAACGGCGACGAGCAGATCCCGTTCGCTCGCTTCAACCGCCCGATGCGATATCAATTTGGGCAATTAAGCGCCACCCCATCTGGCGGGGCTAAGCGCGTTATCTGTTCGGTGATATCCCCTTGCATCCGGTTGCATTCGCTCTCCCGCCCAGGCTCTCGGATACCGGCGCGGGCCAATCCTCTCCCGGCTGCTCGCACCACTCCGGACGGTGCCAAAGCCGAGCCGCTCGCAGGATGCACCAGCCGCGTCGGCGAACGGCAACACGAGGTTATCTCCGAGGTAGTCGCTCGCCGACCCCCCCCACCCCCCCCACCCCCCCCCCCGCTGCCCCCCCCCCCCCCCCCCCCCCCCCCCCGCCCCGCTTGCTCTTCGGCATGAAATCTTGTTAGGGTCGAACGCGCACTGTCGGCACTACGAACCGATACGAACGCCGCCCGCTGGATTCTCGCGGCACGGAGAGAGCCTCTCGCGACAGATAGAGGCGACAGTGCTCGCCGTTGATAGCGCGACCGGCGGAGGAAATAAAATTTTACGACCGCCGCGAAATGCCGACTACGGAATACCAAACCCGACGGCGGTGACGCGGTGTATACGACGGCTAGACCTATTTGTACCTAATGCATGTGTACGCGAAATCGGAGAGCTCGTTATTCCGCAGAGGCTTCCGTGATGTTTCTCACGAATTTGTTGGACGGCGGGGGCGGAAGGGTAAGCGCGCTCGCGTTTTTTTTTTCGTCGCGCCTATCTGAGTTTTTTTTTTTTTTTTTTATTAAACCGAGAATTATAATGACATTGATTATAAGAATACAGAGTTGGCACGAGAGTGCCGAGGTTTCTGGCTGAAGAAAAAAGTTTCATTCATCTCGAAATTCATTGATTTTCATTGATTGGAAGTTTCATTCGTTTTCGCGAAATGGAATGAAACGGGTTTGGAGACGGTCGGTAAGATTGTAAAAATTGCAGACCAGAAGAGTGCTCAGGAATGAGATTCGTGATAATTTTGAATGCGAAAAGAGTGAAAAAATTTGCAATAAGTTCAACACAATAAATTAATTGTACTAATAAATCCCCATAAAAATTAACAATTTTCAGTGCAGAGACCGAAAGTAAAAAGTAGGCAGAAAAAAAATCTTTGACGGTTCTACTCTTTAATTACATCAATTATAAGAATACAGAGTTGGCACGAGAGTGCCGAGGTTTCTGGGTGAAGAAAAAAGTTTCATTCATCTCGAAAATTCATTGATTTCATTTATTGAAAGTTTCACTCGTTTTCGCGAAATGAAATGAAACGGGTTTGGAGACGGTCGGGAAGATCGTAAAAATTGTAGACCAGAAGAGTGCTCGGGGATGAGATCCATGATAATTTTGAATACGAAAAGAGTGAAAGAATTTGCAATACGTTCGACACAATAAATTAATTGTATTAATAAATCCCAATAAAAATTAACAATTTTCAATGCACAGACCGAAAGTAAAAAGTAGGAAAAAAAATCTTCGACGGTTCTACTCATCCTCTTTCAGTATTTTCCACAACTTAAAATTTTATTGCCAATTATCCGCGGTCTTCCGCATAGTCCGCTAAACACGCTGTGGAAACACTCTCGTGTTTCTTACTCAACCCAGTCCGTTGGTTCAGCTTTTTTTTCTGCCCCTCGCGGCTTCCTTTATGATTATCTCGGTTGAAGCGTGATTGAAAAAATTATCTGTCTGCATGAGACGCCGGTCGTTCCGGTGTACGAGAATGTACAGACACGAGCGTTGCGGACGCGAGCTACTTAGCCGTTTATTTTCCGCCCCGGACGTCCCTCCCTTAAACCTTCTCTCTCCTCATCGTGGCGTGTGAATTCGTCGTTAAATTCGCTCGGTCGGTATGCGATGCACTCTTCCCCCCTTGCAACCCACCCGAAGTCCTCCCGCTATTTTCTCCTCTCCGCACCTTGTCCGTTTCGCTCAAACCGATGCCTCTCCGAATCTCGAGCACCGTCAAAACTTTGACCTCCCTCCTCTCACCCCATCCTCTTCTCCGTCAAGCCCCGCCGTGCCATTTTCCACCCTGCCTCCCACACTCCGTCGAACTCGTCGGCTATATCACCTCGCCGGAAACTAAACTCCGACGAAAGTTCAAAGTTGGTTAACGAATTTCAAGAATTTTTTTTTGCGAATATCGAAGCTTTCAAGAATTATCTCTTTCCTCTCGAAGATTCGGAGCGGATTCTGCCTTGGCTGACCTCAAATGACTGGGTTCATATGTTTCTGCGGATCCTGGGAAGTCGCATATATATATATATATCTAATATATATTTTGGAAAACTGTGGATTTGTTTGTTTGTTTGTTTG
Organism: Ichneumoninae sp. A BG-2022a; assembly: GCA_030522665.1. NCBI lineage: Eukaryota > Metazoa > Arthropoda > Insecta > Hymenoptera > Ichneumonidae > Ichneumoninae sp. A BG-2022a. The sequence goes on along the minus strand of JAPYZC010007309.1, from coordinate 5,715 downwards.
TCCCTCCCCCTTGACCCAATTATTGACCACCCCCATTGACCCAATTATTGACTGTACCCCATTAACAGCCGTTGACCCAGTGTATTATTATTATTACTATTATTATTGAAATGAAGTGCCGGAGTGGTTAAAATGTTCACGTTCTCAACCCCTGGTTGAGTTTTTTTTAGCCACTCCGGGACTTTACCAACGTGAAGTTGGCTGCTAATAGGGGGTGGGACAAATGATGATTAGCGATCGATGGTTGAGATTTTAATTGTTGGTGAGAGGAAATGGGATCTTTACTTTGTTTCTTTTATTAAACCGACATCGTAACGATCTTATGGGTCCTCTTGTAGCGACCTCCACGTTGTGGGACTTGGGAAATTAATGTTGTATTATGATGTACCGTAAAATATTTAGGAACATCATTAACTAACATTATCATCAGTATCACTAATTTGCAAACTATTGCAATTCTTCAATAAAAAAAAATTATAAAACTTAAAGCACTTGAACAACCCACTAGTATATATATATATATATACTAGCGGGTTATTGTGGCTCGCGCGCTCGCACCCATTTTTGGACGTAAACCCTTATTATTCTAAATACTTCAAAAGAATGAGGGAGGGTCCCCCCCTTCCTCCCGTCGATTTTTGACACGGCGGCGAAATCTTTGTATAATATATAATATAAATAGATTTCGCCGCCGTGTCAAAAATTGGGGGGAAAGACTTAGAATAATAAGGGTTTACATCCAGAAATAGGTGCGAGCGCGCGAGCCACAATAACCCGCTAGTATATATATATATATATTTTTTTTTATCGGCGTCCCCGATACGTTCGAATGAAATTTATGATGAAAGTACAGTGCACGAGCTCTCAAAGCGACGAGGCCGTCCACCGAGTTTCATGACATTATTTATAAGTCGGCGCGGAATGGTTTTGGCTGGGTTCCGCGAAGCGATTTCGGAGTCATCTCGAGTTCCTTCTACACGGAACTTGAGATTCTCGTCAAGGTACACGATCGTGAGTAAGAAGACAAGAGTACAATACGAAAATGTAAACAGACGCTGAGAGCATTGTGTATCGGAGAAAAAAAGAAAAGCTCCGATTCGCAGTGCCTTGCTCGCCTAACTTCGAGAAGGGTTTTTCAGTTTCTCATGAAGGTGCACCTTGCGCGATGCACAAAGGTACAGGCAGACGCTGCGAATGCCGTCGATACACGGAACTTCGCTAACGATTTCAGACAAATTATGTTATTGTTTTGTCAATGCATCGTGGAACGGAGAAAAATAACGAAAAGCTCAAATTCGCAATATCTTGTTCGCCTATCTTCGAGAAAGGTTCTTCAGTTTGTTATAAAGACAAACTGAAGAACCAGTGAAGTGAACGGTGAAGTTGCACCTTACGCGATATACGAAGGTGCAGGCGGACGCTGCGGATGCTCGGAACTCGAGTAACTATTCCGCATAAATTGTTTTTACTACCAACGGGCATTCGGGGGATGCGTCTTTCGTCGAGGGTTCGTGGAACAAAGTCCATAAATTCTCATCGTCAGCGATTAATTAGGTTAAGTACCTTCGCCTCTGGTGTCTCCGGAGGAATGTTTTCGCGGGCTTCCAACCAGCTTCTTCGGCGACTCGGAGCCATGAAAAAATGGAATATAAAGTGTCCAATATGTGACGAAATAATGAGAGAGCATTGGTCTTGTTTTGATTCGTCCAACGCTGTTTATGCCGAATTCCCTCCCAGATCAAAATCTCCTCCGGCAAGACTTTGACGGTAAAGCTATTCGAGGACTCTCTTCACTCAGTTGTTTCGTACAATTAAAAAAAGCTTAGCAAAAACTCAACGCCGAAATATCCAAAAAAAGAAGTCGACTTCCCGCGAACAAAATCGCTAAACTTAAGGGATCATCTCGCGATTTTCTTTTTCATGGTTTGGATATCCTAATCGGTGTGGGTTTTTTTTATAAATTAAAGCAGCGATGAAAAATACAAAATGATTTTTGTTGCGGTGATTTTTTAGTTTTTTATTATTGTTATTAATTATCAAAAATGTTGGAAAAAAAGAGTCATAATCGGTGTCCACTTTTCCGGGCTCAATTTTGATCTCAAACAAAAATTTCAAAAAGATTATTAATCTGTGGGAAAGCCGCTATCGTCCTATGGAGGCTTTTTATTTTATTTTTTTTTTTACAAAATGGCGGCGATTTGAACAAAAAGTAGTTAATTTGGCCTTTTTTTCGACAGTTTTTCGAGAAAAAAAATAGGAAGTTAAAAAAAAGCTTCCATAGGACGATAGAGAATGACGAGAAGAATGTTCTGTAAAAATTTGAAATCGATAGATTGAAAACTCTTCTCTTGGCAGCGGACACCGTTTTGAAAAACACCATTCCGAGAAAAACGCGCTTAAACTTTGAAATCAGGATGTGACGCTCCGTTCCATTTCTCTAAGAAATGCTATAGTGACGAAAATAATTCGAATTTCGATTTAAAAAATTAAAAGCATGTTTGTAACCGTGTATACTATCCGATAATAAAAAAAAAACGATTTTTTAAAAATTTTACACTAAGATGATCCCTTAATAGCTCGATTCACCGCCATCAAGCGATTCCTCTGGTTTATAACCACGGAACTTCCAACCAACTTCAACCACTATTCAAATTCATGAGAAAATGCAATAAAAAGCACTGAATACGTGACGAAATAATGGGAGAGCATTGTTCTTATTTTGATTCATCCAACGCCGATTCTCCCAAATTCCCTTCAAGATCAAAGTCTCCCCCGGCAAGACTTAGACGGTAAAGCTATTCGAGGACACTCTCCACTCAGCAGTCCCGCCAAAGGTGTTTTGTACATAAAAAAAGCTTCCCAAAATCCCGACGCTCACAAGATCCAAAAAATAAGTCAACATTCCCCGGACAAAACCGAAGAATTAAATACTTCGATCCGCCTCCATCCATCCCTTCCAACGAGCTGGTCTCTTACTATGGAACTTCTCCGCTCCGACCGCGGCGCAATCTGCGCAAAAGTTCCCCAACGCGGTATAGCCAGCGTCACAGTCTTTAATTAAGTATCGCAGAAAGCGCTTGACAAGTGAATAGCGAGCGACCCATATAGACTTCGCTATCGCGCTATGAGAAACGTTTTCCCTCTATCTCTCCTTCCATCGAGAATCCGCCCGGAGGATCCTCGCTGAATGGGAATGAGGGGGAAGGACGCCGCGGGGATGGGAAGGTATTCTCTATGGTCCCGTGGTCCTGGAGGCGGAAAGGAAGACGCGTAATAGCGCCCGATCATACTCACACCACCGCGAGTATACTACCCTTAATAACGCTCGTATAATTCGGGAATTCACGCCCATTAGCGCGTGCTTCAGCACTCCTCTAATTACGCAAGTTGCTCGCCACGTTGCATTATACCGCCATTGTGGGAATAGTAGCGGCCGCGAGGACCGCACAGTCATTGCCCACTGACCCAGTCATCGGCAGTCGTCGATGAGAAATTTCATCGGTTGAAAGAAGGACAACCAGAATAAAAAAATATTTAACGGCCACCGTTTATTTGGTTTAAGTAAAATATTTATTTGATTAAAATAAATAAGTATTTAATTTAAATAAATATTTATTTGATTTAAATACATATTTATTTGATTTAAATGCATATTTATTTGATTTAAATAAATAAACGGTGGCCGTCAAACAATTTTTTTTTCTCGGTGGCGCTTAGACCACGACACACCGGCAATAATGGATCTTGACGAAGCAATCCGGAGGCAATCCGGACATTTCGTATTGAGGACTCATTCCCACCGCGCGCAGTTAATGAATGAAATTAGTGAAAGAAGATGAATGAGCGAATCCTCAGTGAAATTGAGTTACGAGAGGATTCATAGAAAAGCGGAACCGCTCGGCTCTCCGGCTTCCTCGAACTGCACTTTTCCATAAGTTCCGGCCCGCATGTGCGGCCGCACTGGTGGGGGGGGGGGAGGAGGAGGAAGGGGAAGGGGTTGGTTTTGGCAGTGCAGAAAGGGCAGAGAGAATAACCGGAAATACGTCGCGCCCGAGACCGGTCGATTCGTAACCGCGAATGTGTCCGCCGTTTTGGCATTCATGCGACGGGGGGTGGCGGGGAGGGGGGTGGCGGGGAGGGGGGTGGCGGGGAGGGGAGAGGAGGGTCAAGCAGGGACGTGTGGCATTTATGGAGCCGTGATGGAGAGTTTGAACGTGGATGTTGCTCACCTAGTGGGAGATGGAGGAGGCTGGAGGGGGCGCAGATTTTGAACGATATAATGCATATAGGCAGAACCGGCGCCGCGCCGCGAAGGGGTAGTTATAGAGGCGCCACCCGATCCGCTATCGGGAAGCAAGGCTATCCGTGCAGGCGCCTCCAATCATTTCCCAATTAGCAGCTGATTGCGTACAGCTGGCGCCGAAAGTTTCGGACGAAACTCTCCTGTGCGCCGCCGCTGGGAAATCTGGGAGAGGAGGTTAGGGGGGGGGGGGGGATCTATCACGACTCTCGATGCCGCGTCTCGCCGCGAAATTGCTGTACCGAAATTACTCTCGATAACCGCAAGCGATCTCCGTGTGTGAATATTAATATCGCAAACCGATAAAAATATTGTAGGATTAAATATTCAAGAAGTGGAGAAATGGTAAATGCTGATGTGACACGATAATACATGATCTGGAATTTTGGGAAAGCGAAGGAAACGTCGGATTTTCGATATTTACTTGCGGTAACAATTTTTAGGATTTTTCGGGTGAGATAACCGATAAATCGGGTGTATTAACTTACTAAAAATATTAACGTACAAAAACCCCAACTTTAATATATCTCGGATAGATTTTCTGCGTACACTTTACTTCCATAAAGTATCCATCATAGATAGATATTTTCGAAACTTCCCGCCGCAACCGGAACGTCGAGGTTTCCCCCGTGGGTTTTCCCGGCGCACCTCCCCGCCCGATCCGAATTTCAAGCTCGGATAAACTTCGAATCGCAAATTACTCTCAAATTGCATACCTGCGCGTGAGACATTTCGTTTCGGTGATTAAAACTTGACGATCAAATCAACCCGCGAGTTCACCGATGTGGCGGGTCTTTTAGGATTCCCGTCAGCGGGACCGCCGATAGAGAGTCTCGGGTCTCATCGGGTCCTCTCCACTCCGACCTAATTACTTGAGCAATCTGCGACTCGTTAATTACGTCCCTCTGCGATTACAAGGTATACACGCCGGAAGCAACCCTCGCCGTGGCACCGCGCCTCCCGTCGAACATAGGGACTAATAATCAGCGTCTAGTGAATAGATCAAACCAACACAATGGCCTGATCAATGGTAGAACTAATTCCCAAGTTAAACTCGTAGGTTCCGCTATGCGGGCGCATGGAAAGTTCGTCGTGGAGTCCGCCCGAGAGCTTCCATTTCAGACCGTGAACTCAGTCAATCCTCCCCAAACCCGGCCCAACCCCCAACCGGGTCCTGCCCGGGAAACGCGCCTCTCGCGAACCGCAACTTCGAATGCGCCCAAACAAACGGCACTGTCATAACTAAGGTAAAGGTACCAATGATCGGACGGTTAAGAGCAGCCTAAGATTCTAGCAGTTATTAATTTGTCAAGAATATTTTTTTTCTTGAAATAACCGAAACCAATATCAAGCTGATAGTTTCTAGTTTCCAAAAGTCACCGGTTAATTATAAAAGGATAAATATTTTTTAATTA
>JAPYZC010007308.1:0-11722 GCA_030522665.1 Ichneumoninae sp. A BG-2022a | reverse complement strand
AAACAAAGAGGAAAAAAAAAAAAAAAAAAAACATCGCCGAAAAATAAAAGCGAAAGCCCGGCAATATTTTTCCCGGAATTTCAAGAGTTTTCGCGTCGCAGCTGGAGGGTTGGTGCGCTGCCGCCCCCGTGTCTCCTCCCGCTGCGAGGGTGTCGGGGCTACGAAGACAAAAAGGCGAACAAAATATATATTTTTTTAAGTCTGAAAAATTTGAGAATACATGTTTCGGCGTGAGTCTGCGATATAATGTTTCCGGTGCAGGTGCGAATGAATTATCTCGGTCCGAGTTCCCTCATGGATTATTCGGGGTAAATACTGTTGAGGTACGGTATAGCGTTATGACATTGGCAGAAAGGGTAACAAACGCAACGGCTAAGCCACACACGAACAAGTCACGTCCGACAGGTATAACCCATTTCGGCATGAACCGTCCCTCTTGCGACCTCGGCAATCCGGCGCTATAACGGAACTCCAACTTGTACATAGGGGACAGCGGGGCAAAATGGCACAGCGGGGTAAAACGGTATTACGGCACAAAATGCAATTTTCCAATGACTTTTGGATGGTAGCGATGGTGACACGTGGGGCAAAACGGGTTTGAAAATCCGGATGTATTGTTGGGACAAAAAGGGGCTTCCAAAAACGATTGGAAAGTTTAGTTTTGCCCAAAAACCCTGTTTTGCCCCGTTACCCCATTTTGCCCCGCTCTTCCCTACAGAATTATCAGCGCCGAGCCACCGTAGCGCGGCGACCGGAGAAATGGAGTTACACAGGGAGAGACCGTGATCTCCAAACGTTCGTTAAAATTGGTATGTGTGATATCCGTGCGAGCGGCTTTTGCGGCGTCGATGACACGACTATCCGGCGAGATAATACTTCGTTTTAACGCCGTGCGGGACGCGATGAACCCCTCGCACCGATTCGAACGGGCTCTCTCGCTCCGAAGACCATTACGTTCAGTCCGTCAGCTCGCGCAAAATTATACACCCACGCATCTACCGTTGCGAACGTCGCTGTGACGAACGTATTTCACCCGAGTACAAGTAACACTCTGCCACTCGTACTCGGGTGGAAACAACATTAATTCGTTACGCGCCAAGTGCATTCCCGGCCTCGTGGCTCGGCGAATCCCCATGCGATAGAAATCATTCGAACGTAAGTCACACTCACAGCGTGACGGTACGTCATTCTTATGAAATGATTCTCTAATAATCGGGTACGACAATATATAAGTAGATTAATTATTTTGTTTCGCTCCCCGTTAATTTTTTTTGTATTGGAACACTTTAATAATAATATAATAATAATAATAATAATAATAATAATAATAATAATAATAATAATAATAATAATAATAATAATAATAATAATAATAATAATAATAATAATAATGTTTTTGAGAGGTTTTATCTCGTCGATTTTATCGGGAGTTATTTATTATTTATATTACACGAGTTAGCGGAGTTATCAACGGACCATAAATGAGAGCTTCCCCTATCGACGGAGTTACAAAGAGGGGTTGATTTTTTTTCACCCGTTTCTATCTGGCACATTATTCTTGTATAGAGCTGACTCGGGAAAATATTAAATAAACACCCAGTCAACCTTTCCCCTCCGGAAAACATTATTGGAGATAATATTGCCTTTATTATTTAGTTTCGGGATTTTAATTAGCCGACGACAGGCATTCAAGCGCATGCAATATTTTCCGCTGAAACTTTGTTGCGTTAATTAAAAAAAAAAAAAAAAAAACAAATAACCTATTGAAAAAAAATAATGAACGAGAGGAAAACCCGATCGCTCAATGTTGAATATTGAACCACTCCGCAGACTGCCCTTGGCGCATTGCTGGAACTGACGAGTCGGAGTTGCGCGTTAAGCTGACATGGTACAGACTTAGTCGGTAACAAATCGCCTTCCCTATTTTCACCAAAACTATCGACACGACGAGCAAAAGCAAATTAGGTTTACATACTTATATCTATTGACTACAAAAACCTAAATTGTTTTTGGTCGAAGCATCAACCATCACGGAGAACATAGGGAAAGCGATTTGTTACCATCGGAGCATCGATACATATGTATCCATGGTGGCCGCGGTTAGGGAAAACCGGGAAAATCGGAAAAAGTCAGGGAAACAAAAAAATTGGTCAGGGAATCAGGGAAAAGTCAGGGATTTTCAAAATTGGTCAGGGAAAAAGTAAATTGTTGCCAAACCTTCTAGAAATAAATAAAAAGTACTTAAAAGGAATCCTTAAAAAAATTTCGATCATTTCGAAAAAAAGAATGAAACATTATACAACAATTAGGCATTTACATTTGGATCATTCATTTTTTTTTTTTTTTGTAGACGTCCTTAGAAGTTTGGTCAGGGAACATTTTTACTTGGTCAGTGAAAAGTCAGGGAATTTTTTTCCGGGGTAAAAACGGCCACCATGGTATCAGACTTTTATTTTGTGAATATCGTAAAATTTTCAAAAAATCGTCTGAGACGAAGACGCGTACGAGACGTCGATATCGGGCAAGCCTCGATCGTGTCCGGCAAACAGGATACGGGACATCCGCGCCGAGTGATACCAAGGCCGTCTCACAGGCTGACTCTTTGTCAGCCTGTGGATTACGTAAATGCGATTACTGTTGTAGATTCTCTTCTTTGTCATTGTCGTCTACGTCAGAATTACTGGCGACACAATTGAAAGTTGCAACCGGTTACACGCTCGAGCCTCTTTCCGACGATGTACATTAAAAAATTCGAGGTAAAAAATATATGTATATATAGCTTACCGTTAAAAAATTTCTCACGGTAATTGTCGTTAATTAGCTATATCCTCGTCACGTTCCTATGAGCTCTCCCTAAAGCTTTATTCACCCAAACAGTCGATAGAACCACGCATATTCTTAGTTGCATTGACCGCCATTAAAACTTCTGAATTCCTTCCAAAGAGTCCAAAGAGTCTCGTTTGATGGCTTTCCTAATCTTTCCTAATGGGGTTCGATTGACCGTGATATTTTTGCGATTGCAAAAGTAGCTTCGATTGCAGAAAAAATAACACGAATTCCTTCCGCTTTACTTTCACCATAATTTTTCTTATTAAATCCTACACGTCATTCCAGAAATTACTGAAAAAAAATATTGAGTCGATAAAACTCTGTTTAGTCCGGCGTTTTATTTATGTATACATAGTTATTATAAAGATATAAGAAGCGTCTAGCGTCAAAGTCTTCCGACGATTTGAATAAAATATATTGAGCGACTTTAACTGTTTCTGCTGCCCCAACGCTCGATGAAGCGTGTTGTGCTCGATTCTTAAAGAGAAACGCTTCGTTAAAGAAATGTTTTTACTCGGTGACACCGAGAGTACAAGCGCCGGTTTGCGAGGAAGGCAATTTATTAATTGCCTTCCTCACAAACCGGCACTTAATAAGAGACGAGGCTTCGCTCAGAGCGACGCCTCTCTGCAATTTCTAAAGGGGCTTCCCACCGGGTTCAAGAACATCATTGTTCTCTGCTCGTGTTCTCTCCAATAGCTTCTCGGTTTTCCGATTCCTACGACACCATTGGTTTCAGGCACGAGCTCCGCGTGTCGTTCACTCCCCGTTCTTACCGATGCACAAATCCTCCGCGTCTCACGCGAGATTGCTTTCACCTCTGTCGTCTGAAATTGCACCCACGTAATTTTTCATTTTTTTTTATCTCAAAGCGTAATAAAAGGCTGTTTGTTATTCGCACGAGAGACAAGCGGCGCTTCATCATTTTGGTCACGTAAACAAATGAATATCACTATTTTTTCTTCTTAACCTTACGGCCATCTTATCTTTTATTCGGCGTGGCTACTCCGATGCTGGACAGGTGTGTATTCGTGTATCGCACGCGAAAGCGTGGAAGTTTCCCCCACCGAAAAAAAAATTTGCTTGCGGGCTGCCGAAGAAAAAAAATGTTTGTTTCAATTCTACTTGCAATTCTTACAATTCCACATGATATTGAAACAACGACAGCAAGACTGTCAAGGTGACATGTTATCGTTTCAATCCGGTATGGAATTATACGAATTCAGAGTAGAATTGAAACAACGTTTTTACTTCATTGGCAGAGCGCAAGCAAATTTTACTTGATTGAATGATATTTTTTTTCTGTGCCCGAATACGTGTCCTTCCGTATTTCAAATATACGCGTCGCCGCTAGAATTCATTTAATCATTTTCCTTTTCTGCCATTTTCTTTTTTTACTTTCCCACCCAGGATTTTAATACAATATTTGTTCATGCATAGCGAAATGTTCGTAAAGCTTTTTCGGGCCGAAGCTCAAAACGCAGCGCACATGCGCATGCATATATGCGCGTACTTTATCCGAGTTGCTCCCTCGAATATTCAAACCCGTCTTGGAAAGAACCTCGGGCTTCGCTCGAGCGGAGCTTTCTCACGCGCGCTCGCCCAACCAAGGATCTACGAAAGTGGTGAGGAAGCTGCAGGCATGGCAGAGCGAAGATCGGTAAATTTTTATGAAATATAAGAGTTTCTCGTCAAGGCCTTTTCCGTCTCTCTTCCTCCCGCGTCATTCGTGATAGCGATTTCCGTCCCGACGCCTCCGAAAGCTTCGGCCCCCTTTAGATCAAGGGCTTTTCCCGGCCGTCGCACCGAGCCGAGGAACGTAACACGTCGAAGGGTTAAATGGACCCGCGCGAGTTCGTGGACCAGAATTTTGAATAAATATAGACGACGACGAGGCCACCGGATGCTCTAAAAAAAAAAAGCTCGATCAAGACCCGGCAACTCTCGAGACTCGACGGACTACATTATTCGTTTCTCCATCTTTCATGACTCGGCGGTGAAATAAAAAATTTGCTATGTCTTGACGTAGTACTGTTGCCAACATTGTCGGGACTGACGGTCAGTTCTAAGTACATTCAGAAACATCCCTGCCTTCATTCTGGGCCGACTTTGGAATTATCATGTTGGTCCATAGTGCAATCGCCAGTATCGGCCCAACGTTATCAAACGACGTTGACCCAATGTTGACGGCCGATGTCGCCAACGTTGAACAAAAATGATTAATAATCAATAAGACATATATTTAATATAATAATAAAATATAATAAAATAATAAAATAACAAAAGTATCATCTCTATTCAGACGACTGTCGGCCGTGTGTCGGTCATATTCTTCAGCCAATACGAATCTTTAGTGTCGTTGCACTGTAACGCCAATACTCTTCCATATGTCGGATTGGTACTGACGAAAATTTTTCGGCAATACTAAGACGAGTCTTGGCTCAGTCTATGCCCGATGCACTAGGGTCGCGATTTGTGCGGTCTCGGTTTCCGTAACAGTCCCCACCACGGAGCGAATGTCGATCGACGCAGTAACCTATTTGCCATGCTCGACAGTTAGTATGGGCGGGGCATGCGCAGTCTCGATTTTGTTGCGTGTCAACAGGAGCTGTCCCGCCGCTGTGAATAAAGTCGAGGCCCTAGTGTAGGCTGCCCGTCATTGATGTCTGGTTTTTCTGGTTTTTCTATCTTCCTCAATGTCTTCCTCGATGTCTTAATGGGGTCGAAGATATCAGGGAAGACATCTAGCAAGACCGATGTCTTGCTGGATAGCTTGCATGATGTCTTCGATTCCGTTAAGACAACGAGGAAGATATCCAGGAAAGCCAGGCATCAATGACGGGCAGTGTACTCATACGACTGTGGGCTAAGTACTATTCGTGTTATGCCGTAAGCACTGACTGCCAGAGCTGGCCCGTATGAAGCCATTGGTCAGTCAGTGTGGTAAGGATACTGAACAATACTGTAAAAAAATTTTGTTTGAAAATTAATGAACAGTATTGGAAGCTTTTTTACAGAAACCGTATCTGAAATTTCAAACACATGTACGTTGCAATTTTACAGTAAAATTTATATTTTTCATGAATATTTTTGTAAATTTCAAGCAAAAGATTTGTAATTTTAATATGTGGTATTTTTATTTTACAAGCAGAGTACACTAATGTTTAATTACCATGAGTAATGTTAGCAAATTTCAAGTGGCAGTACATTAAATTTACAATTTTTTTGTACCGTGAACGCTTGGTAACCAACCTCTTTTTAGTACTGGACCGTATTGGTAACTCTGGCAGTATACCCCGATGCGCACATGGGCACGAGATGAACGTCAGAGCTGAGAAAATAGCGAGCGAAGACGTTTCGGACGCGACGTGCGGTGCAATCGTGATGTAGATGGGGTCATTGCGGGTCGAGTCGATAACCTCTCGGTTGCAGTAAATTTATTATGAGAAAATAAAAAAAAACGTAGATTTATGTGGGTTTTTAATATACAAGAGATCTATGTACGTCATACAAATGAATTATTATAGATAATATTCGTAACTGCCACTTTTTCTATTTATAGAGTTTGATCAATAGATTTTGCTTGAATTACTAAAAATTAAATTTAACGATACCAGTTTTTGCGTAAAAGCTTCGTAATGTTGTAACTTTGCAGAAATTTTTAGCTATGAACGCGTAAAACAGGCCCTATTTTGTGCCTGAAATTTAATGAAATTTTTGTTGCTTCCGTCGTTAAACGCTCCGGGCGCGGTGACTGTAATAATTTAATACTAATCCGTAATGGAATCTTGTTCGCCGTCCCGATAGATCGAACAACGCTCTATCATGCTCTTTGAAGCGCAGAGGAAACCGATCGCATCGTATTAGAGTCAATTTAGACCGAGAATGTCCAATACGTCGATATCGATGGTATAACCACCTCCTTCCGCCGTGTCCATTAACCATGCACTCCGATATGAAATTTGAACGACGAACGAATCGCGGTCGCAATTCTTCTTTTTTCATCTCTTCTGACGATGTAATGCTCGAAGCGGACAATGGTAATGTGAAAAAAAAAAAAGAAATTATATTGGGTCGCTCACATTTATATCGTAATTATAATGTCGTCTCTCCATTTTCCCGGTTCGCGGTCCTCTTTCCACACACACGCGTCGTTGTTTCGAGAAAATTGCGCTGAAACAAAAGATAATATTCTCGCGAAGAGGCTGACGGTGGAGTGTGGTCCCGCGGGATTCGCTCCTGTCCGGTTTCTGCATCTTCCTTTTTCTCGCTTCTTCGCTTCCTTCGCTCGGGTGATGGTGGTACTGTTTTGTTTTCTCGCTCTCTAAATCGTGCCATTTCCAACTAACGGAAAAGTGGAAACGTCTGGTTTTTCTCTCCCTCCCCCTCCCTCTCTCCCCCTCTCCCCCCCCTCTCTTCCCGCCGAAGAAGAAAACGAAGACGTGATGGTGACTGAGAACAAGGTAGGGAGAACGACGAAGGGCTGTTAGAGATGGACCGAGAGTACTCTATACATACACGTACACCGTGCGGAATACAAAAGAAGGGAGTGAGAGAAGATTCCGTTTCCTCGCGAGATACCCACAATGCGAAGTGTGGGGGTTGGAAAGTAACCTTGTTTCCACTCACTTCAGGGCTCCCCTGCTTACCGTAAAATTTTCTCTTCCTCGCTTCGGAGGAAAAATCGCGTGTCTGCGAGGGAGACCAGGCGGTGCGAAAGAGCAGCGGAGACTAGAGAGAGCCCCGGTAAGAGGCTCCGAAGGTCCAGGCTACCGTCTCAGAGAAAACGAAACGAGCTTCCGTCTTGGATTTCGAACGGAGTCCTTTTGAGTTCGTAGGTGAGAAACCTTTCGGTATCACGTTTGCGCGAGCGAGACCTTCTTATTTTCAGTTTCTGGCAGGATGTTCTGGCAGCTTTTCTGCACCAGTGCCAACATCGGCTGTACACGTGCGGACAAAATGGATAAAGGAAAAACAAAAATTTACGTCTCCGTGCGAGAGATGGCGCGGGGCGAGTGTGCTCCGAGCGGAACGAGCAGCTAACTCAATAGTTCGGCACTCATTGATCGCGCCGGGAGAATTCGTAATAAGAAAAGTCCCCGATTACATCGTCGCGCGCTCTCCGCCCTCCCCGCGGTTTCCGGTTTCTCACGATTTGCGTCCCGTCGAACTTACCACCCGCAGATTCTGGCGCATTCATTCACTCCCGGAGAAGCAAAGCTACCGAATGGAACGGCGTTAAATTCACTCGCTCGTATCACCTCTTGGAAATTCATCGTCGCCGACGCTTAATAGCTTCATCGAATAATTTAATTGTTCAAATTTCACCGGCAGCGTATTCCACCGCGCAGACGAATTAGTTTCTCCATATTACCGTGGCGTAAGTCTACGAACAGCCGCAATTGGATGCGAAGTATTATAATACAATCCGCCATCGTCCCGCGAAAATGTGGTTGGGACGGATCCAATGACGCCTCAGGAAGTGGTCCAGACTCCATTCAGCTTAACTTTCTGTGTAGGGTAAAAGTGGGGAATATGGCCCGGTCCATATATCATTGATTTACGTGCACTCAGAAAAATAATTTATTTTACGGCCACCGTTTATTTGGTTTAAGGACATGTGACACACACGTAACAATGCTCCGATGGTAACATATCGCTAATCAAATTAGGTTTTTGTAGGCAATAGATATAAGTATGAAAACCTAATTTGCTTTTGCTCGTCGGATCAATCGTTTTGGAGAAAATAAGGAAGGCGATATGTTACCGACTGAGTCTGTGCCACATGCCCTTAAGTAAAATATTCATTTGATTTAATTAAATGTTTATTTGATTTAAGTAACTATTTACTTAATTGAAATGAATGATTGTTTAAATCAAATAAATATTTTATTCAAACCAAATAAACAGTGGCCGTCAAATAAATTATTTTTCTGGGTGTGTTAACCGAGGTGGGCGATATTCACCACTTTTACCCTACATGTATTTTCGTCCCTTTTTACATCGCCGGAATCGCTTTCTCTTCGAGGCTTCGTTTACAGTCTGCAATGTCAATTTATCGCGGTCTCGGGAGCTGATAAATTTACCGCGAAAGACACGATCCTCTCGCTACTCCCCCTCCGCCCGTTCGCTCTGTTACTACGCTTCTTGACTCTTGCCAGCGCAGCGTCGCGTATCCCGAAGAATAGACCCGAGCAACTGCGGTACCACGCCTGGAACCCCGGCTGGATAACTCGCTGGCATCGTAGTCGCACTAGGGCAACTGCAACGACGAAAGGCGAGAAGACTCTCGGGCGTTAACGTCGTAAAGCGCCGTCGTAACCGAGCTTCCATTTCGTATTTTTTTGCTACCCCTCCCCCCCCCCCCCCCCGACCGCGGCCCCCTCGGCTTGCTTGCACTTTCCTCTATTTCTCTATCCTGTTTCCCTCTTTCTACTTCGCGCCTCCGATGGACGTCTTTCGTTCTATCCATGCCTGTTGTCGCTGCAGCGCAGATTCTCCCGTTTCTCTTGGCTTTATACGCCTCGAACCCTTGTATTTTAGATCTATTTATTACTCCGGAACAACAGCATGCAGCAGCTGCATTCACGAATAGGGTTTTCAATAGACTTTCCCTGTCTTTATTTCCTACTCGTCTCGATAGGTTTCCTTTGGGTCCGCTGTTGGGAAGGCTTTTCCCCCGACAAAACTTAGGGGAGACCGGGGACAAAAGTAACACGGGTCAATTGTAGTAAGCAGCCGCGCAACGCTGCGCATGATCGGACGCATCGGATATGAAGTGAGCAACATTATAGACTTCACCCTATGACCATGCAATCACCTCATAGCTGAGTTTTCAAAAATACCCATTCGCCGAAACCAAATGTGATTCACGATTGCGGAAGTAATTTTTCGGCTGTGCGGTTCGCGTCAGTTAGGCAACACAATACAAAATATTAGTGCAAACAAGCACAAGGAGTTGAAAGGTACATTTTCGCGGAACATTTTGATCGCTGAGACGATTAGTTCCAGATTGTTATTTACCGATGCCACAGTAACTTTGCTAATAATCATTTGTGGGGTCGATTGTAACAGTCGATCCGGGTCAATTGTACCAGCAATAATTCATTTCTTCCAAGTTTTTACCTATATACCTAATACTAGGTTCATCGTACACCATTGGATGCCGAAGCGTCAGACTCTCGGATTTTGTTGGTAAAAAAAATTAAAAAGGTTTTGTATTACTTTTGTCCCCGGTCTTCCCTATTCTTAATCGTGAGAAAAAAAAAGAAATTTGTAGAGGTACGAAGGATGCCGGCCACAGAGCGTGTTGTATCGAACATGCGCCTCTTTCCTCCTTATTAGTTGCCCCGCCCGAGTAGACATTTTCGAGCGTTACATTGGGCCCTGAGAGGGTCCTGATAAGGCCTTATCAGGCCCTTGTCAGTCCTTATCAGGACCCTATCAGGCCTTTTTTTGTGGCCCCTCTTTTTATGGGTTTGGGTTTTTTTCATAGTCCCCCTTTTTTTGGGTTTGGTTTTTAGCGCTTGTTTTTTTATGTCGCTCTTTTTTTCAGTTTGGTTTCTTTTTTTTTGCGTCTCCCTTATGGGAATTAAAAAGTCCTCCTCGCCCCTCCGCCCCTTCATCCCCCTTCACCCCCTTATCCCCCCCGCCCCTTTTTTGTAGTCCCTCTTTTTGGGTTTGGTTTTTAGCGCATTACAGGCCACAGGCCTATCAGGGGAGTCCCCGACGTTGACAGATTCCTCGATGGCGGTTCTTCAAACCAATTTTAAGGTAGCAACGACGAATTCCGGGCGAAGGTTCCACATTGTTTTCTCGGGAGTAAAAACTTTGAGCCCGTGACCGAACCGGCATCTGCCGCGAGACGTCTTCTCGAATTCGCCGAACACTCGGAGTTGAGGACGATAGAACCGGAGGAACTTCTCGGGGAGGTTTCTCGATAAACCCCTTCAAGCTCGACGAAACTTTCGAAAACAATCTTTAAACCCCGTGAAATATTTCCGATGGAATTAAAGCAACGGAGTAGTTTGTGCGGAAAAGGGGAGGAGCGCGGATGAAATCGCCGCGGGACAGGCAAAAATTAGGCTCGCCTCCGCGAGTGAGCGAACGCCAGTTACGGTCTGTACGAGTGAAACGAGCTGCAGTTACTTCCGGTTGGGAAGTTCGATGGGACGACGAACGATATTGCAAAATTCCGCGAACAAGTATTTCCGGAACGCCTGGAGACGTGCGGGGGGAATTAATAACAGCCGCGAAAAGATATCCGGTCGGGGTGAAATAAGAGGTCGGCCTAAAACGTACGTGAAGGGATGTCCCAGCCCTTCGGCCCTCGACCTCCCGGTCTTATAATAATTTCGCGATAATTCCAAACGACAAGTTTATACTACACATTTGTGCATAAATGTATAAATATTTAAAAACTGTAACGGTAGTCAAATACACACTTACTACTATTAAATAAATAATCGTCGGGATTAATGGCTGTCGGACGGACAGACTTTCGTCAGATAGGGTAAAAATGGTGAATATGGCCCATCTCGATTAACACGTAAATCAATGATATATGGACCGGTCCATATTCCCCACTTTTACCCTACGTAGAGTCGAATCGGGGACCAGATGAAAACTAGCCTGGGGTGTAATGAGCGGCGACGAAGATAGTAAAGGGTTAAATATAAAGAGTAAAGTGTTAAAGATAACGCGGGTCCTTCGCACTGCCACGACGTGACGAAACTTCGTTAGGCCAGCCTAAAACGTACGTGAAAGGATCCGCATGTGCAAATATCTGCACGGGGCCGGAGTTATAAAAACGGCCCAGAACTGGGACAGGACCGATTGCCAAGTCTCGTTTGCCAATTCTCGGACAGCATTGGCAAACAACATTATCAGTAAT
>JAPYZC010007304.1:0-10849 GCA_030522665.1 Ichneumoninae sp. A BG-2022a | reverse complement strand
GACTAGGTTAATGGTACACCATTGGATGCCAAAGCGTTAGACTCTCGGGTTTGTTGGTAAAAAAATAAAAAAAGGATTTTTGTTACTTTTGTCCCCGGTCTTCCTTATACGTTGTCGAACGGTGTAACTCGCCGTCGGTGTAAACCGTGCTATCCGATATAGTGGAACGGCGGAAGTTCGGGGGTGGCTCGGCGAAGGCATGCATGCATAATTCCTCCGGGATAGCAAGAGGTGGCGGTTGCGGGGGGCTGCGAGGGAAAGCGGACACAGGAGCCAGGAGGGTTTGGAGGGTTCGCTACCCTCTCGCCCTCTCGCTCGCTCCGTCCGTCTCGCGCGGGCTTGCATCTGCGTTGGGTGGCTTCGCAGGGTGCTCTGTCGCTGGATACACACGATCGGAGCTCCCGATATCCGTGCTTACACTGTAATACCACGTGATGCACCAGCGGGACGGTGGCTCGACCGGCAGACTAGCTGCCTGGTTGCCCCCCGACATTGCCGAGGCTCGAAACACGAACGCACTGGCGTGGTCCTTGAATCGAAAATTTTTGAATTTTTTGGAGGATGTATTATCGTGAGGTATGAAATGAAAATGCGATGTTCGAAGGGAGCCGAAATTAATGCATTTTTGGAGGTCGATACAGGCTATTTGAAAATTGAAAACTTCGGAACATCTAAGTTTAAAGTCAAAATGAAAAATTAGAGATTTCATTCACTGAAATCTCTAATTTTGAAATTCCAATGAGATTCATTGGAACCACCACGCACTTCCAAGGTACACTGATAAAAAAGTACAGTTTAATCAACTAAGATTCGGGCAGGGACATTCAAATAAATATTTAGTTGGTCGACCAAAATATTTTTATGACTCAAAAATATTTTGGTGGAATCACCCAATAAATGGTTGAACTAACCAAATTTTTAGCTGTATCAACCAAATTTTTAGTTGAACGTCCCTCCCCGAATCTTAGTTGATTCAAACGAATTTTTTTATCAGTGTATAACGAATAAGAAAAGAGTCTGCGAAATCGCTATAAAATCGAATTCTTACAATTCTTTCAATTCTTACAATTCCATATGATATTGAAACAACAACAGCAAGACTGTCAAGGTGACCTGTTATCGTTTCAATCCTGTATGAAATTGTTCGAATTCAGAGTAGAATTGAAATAGAGTTTTTACTTCATTGGCAGCCCGCAAGCAAATTTTGCTTGATTCAATGATATTTTTTTTCTGTGTAGTAAAATTTGTATTTTTCATGAACATTTTTGTAAATCTCAAGCAAAAAATTTGTAATTTTAATATCTGGTATTTTTATTTTACAAGCAAAGTACATTAATATTTAATTAAATAGTAGTACAAGTAATTTATTAGCGAGATGTTACATTGGTTCCCGATCGTTCAAGTATGTTACATGTGGCTTGGTGATTACATGAATGCATGGTAATACTTATCAGCTAACGAGCCATCGGCCTTGGTCCTTCAGCTCTGTTTAATTAATACGAGTAATTTCAGCAAATTTCGAGTTCCAGTACATTAAATTTACATTTTTACACTGTAGCATATTCGGCGCCGAAGGGTCACAAACTGCGACACTTGTTCCTTCTCCTTTATCCCTACAATTTTACAAGCTTAAAGTGCATAAAAGAGAGACCTGCATAAAACTGTCATAAACTGGGCCTTTCACCATCCTACAACTTAAATATAAACGAATAATGCAAATTAGTGTATATAACCAAAATTAGGTAAATAAACGCCCGTACACGCACACACACACAGGCGCGCGCCCATGCAGAAGTTTGCGGAGCGCGACAGCGAGCAGAACGGGAGCGCGGCTGAGGCCCAAAGTGCAGCTGCAGCCTCGACGGGGCTGCAACTCTCAGCCCGCCCGTCCCTGCGGAGAGGCTTTAGCAACGTCGCGCCCGGAGGGTACACGAGGCAGTATTACGAGCCTAATCACTTTGTAACATGTCCGAGACTCTCGGCGAGAATGAGGGAGAGGGTCGAGTCGCCTGGTGCGGAGCGAGGCTGAAGTACCGTCGAACAGAGTAGCTTGATGCTCCTCTCCGTGTTGCGCGGTTGCGTTTCGCCTAGGAAAAGCCTCGTTGCCGGGCTTTCCCGTAGCGTCGGGGCGAACAAGTGAGAAAGCGACGACGAGGAACTGATACGAGGTGCGCCCCCCCCCCCCACCCCCACCT
Source organism: Ichneumoninae sp. A BG-2022a (assembly GCA_030522665.1). Taxonomy (NCBI): domain Eukaryota; kingdom Metazoa; phylum Arthropoda; class Insecta; order Hymenoptera; family Ichneumonidae; species Ichneumoninae sp. A BG-2022a. The sequence continues at coordinate 8,654 of JAPYZC010007304.1, read as the reverse complement.
CCGCCCCTGGGTGAGATAGGGAGCAAAGGGGGTGCGAAGAGAACTGGCAACTCAGCCCGGGCCCAACGAATTGTGCCAAGTGGCAACTTCTCTTGTTAGGAAACAATTAAGGAATGCAGTGCAGCAATTGCCGAGACCGGCGACCTGGCCGAGGTCGCCCGAGAGTTTTGCCGTGAGAATCGTCGCTGCACCGAGCCGGAGCGAATGGCGTGTGTGCGCCGGTTGCCGCTGTTTCCACGTGCGGAGACGCGGGTGTAAGTGCGGCAAGAATGTTGGCCGTTCCGGAGAGTTTCGCACCTGCAGAACGAGACGAGTTTGAGTGCGAGTACGTGCGCGCCCTGGCGCTGCAGCGACAATGCCCGTGGCCGGGGTGTTGAAGGATACTATTAAAAAAAATATAGAAATGAAGTCGACTATTAGTACGTCGGTTAATGACGCCGGGCGTCGCGTTAAGCCGTCGTTACCGGACTTTCGGAGCCGGGAACATCGGAAGCTATTAAAGTAACTGATATGCATGCCCCGCAGTTCGCCAGCGGCACCGCCGATGACTCCGTGTGTGTATGCACGTAGAGCGGCAATGGGAAGCCTCGTTGCATCTCCGCAGAGTCGCTGGCCGCTGAAAGTGGAGCACAAAAATAATTCATTTATTCATTATGCCTCCTACCCTCGTTAGACGACTCGGCTGGTGCGCAGTGCTTCGTATAGACTGTTTCCTTTATTATTTTTTTTTTTTGTTTTTTTTTTTTTTTTGCGACCCATTAAATTTTCTGGACCAAAGACCAGGTCGAATTGAACGATCCGGCGCACTTCCGAGGGTAACCCGATAGGCGAAACCCTCGTTACAGTGTTTCGACTTCGATCCTTGTTTCGGAAGATATCGCGTTGCATGATGGTTTTTTTTGTTTTTTTATTTTTTTTAAGTTGGGGTTATCTGCGATGTTGCGAGTTTCCGGTTTTCTCATCGACTTCGACGCACCGGTTTCCTGCTGAGACGGGGAGGGGCGCGCTGCGTTGCTCGAGTGTACACTCCGTATCGGATTTGATGGGGCCGTGCGGTCGTGTTACTCCTGTGCAGGTCGTTAAAAGGGGACGATCCCGATGTACAGCCCTTGCCCTCGGCTATTACAAAGCATTAACCAGCTCCGCTCGGCTGTTACCCCCTGAGCCCCGCTAACGGTTATAATACTTCTTTTTTTATCTTCCTCTCTTGGCCTTCCGACACACTCCGGCTCACCCTCCACGGAGGAATCTCGCCGATTGCCAAGGATGCCGTCCAATGTTCTCTTGTCGTTACGACAAAGAGTATCGTTTCGCGGGCGTGCGTAAGTTTTTAGGTCGTCGGAGCTCTACAGTCCCGATAAACGCGAGTTTCCGGAAATTCAAACATTTTTCTGTGGAATAAAAATCGAAAAAAAATCAACTATTTTGGAGGTGCAAATACAGTTTTTATGTAATAATAATTTCGAAATGTTGTTGACAAATTAACGATAAAAATAAATGATCAAGCGATGAAAAAAACGCAATTTTCAAAGATTAAAAAAAATTTTGGAAAAATTCAAACGTATTCAGAAAAATAAACGAATCATTTGTATGGAGAAAAATTGTTAAGTTGTCAGGTAATTTGTTGAACAGTTATTTTCATCGTTAATTTGTCAACAAGATTTTGAAATTATTGTGACATAAAAACAGTATTTGCACCTCCCATATAGTTGATGTTTTTCCGATTTTTATTCCATAGAAAAATATTTGAATTTTTCCCTGGAACTCACGTTTATCGGGACTGTACACTAAAAAAAAAATTTGCTTGCGGGCTGCCAAGGAAAAAAATTGTTATTCCGATCCTACTTTCAATTCTTACAATTCCATATGATATTGAAATAACGACGGCAAGATTGTCAAGGTGACGTGTTATCGTTTCGATCCCGTATGGAATTGTTAGAATTAAAAGTAGAATTGAAATAATAATTATTTTCATTGACAGCCCGCAATCGAATTTTACTTGAGTCAATGATATTTTTTTTTCAGTGTAGCGCTCCGAGGACTTCAAAAATTTTCTTTAAAATTAAGTAAATAGTTACTTAAATGGCATAAATATTTATTTAAATGAAATACATATTTCTTTACATCAAATAAATATTTATCTAAATCAAATAAACATTTTGCTTAAACGAAATAAACGGTGGCCATGAAAAAAATTATTTTTCCGTGTGTACTTGCTCGATGAAAAGAAGCGTTCAAAGCTGAACCCGTCTCTAGCGGACCCATTGAAAAGTCAGCGTGAACGAGTTCCTCGAAGCGCAGTTCCCGCGAGCACATTTCCCCGATCGTCTTGCCAGTGAGTCAAAACTGACACGAATGTTTGCCCGGGCGACGAGCGAACAGTGCCAGAACCCCGCGACAGACCGGAGAGTTTATCTCTCCGTCCAGAACTCAACGATGTAAACTCAGCCAGCTATTTCGCCGTCGAGAGACGACCGAAGGTATCAATTCACCCGGATAGTCCCCTGCAGGCCCTGCGGTCGCGCCCGGCCACTTTTTTTTTATCTCCCGATATCGCTATTTTAGATAAAACCAGATTCAATTTCCTCCCCCACCCTTCGGCCCTGTAGGTGAAAAACGCCAGCGTCCTCGGTGACGAGAAGAAGGGGAAAAAAGCGAAGAAAAAAAAAAGTAATAATAAACGTCGGAGGGTTCCTGTGACGAGGAGATATCGAGGCGTTCGGTGAAACGAGAACGAGGAAACGCGATAAGAGCGAGCCTCGGGAGAAGAGAGGTCGGGCGGGGGAGAAAGTTGCGAGCGTAATGCTTTCGCGGGTCGCGAGAACGCCCGAGGGTTGTGTTCGTGGGAAGTCGCGCACGGGGGTTGACGCGGCATCTCCTCGGCGTGATCCGCCGAAGAATCGCGGAAAAAATTTACCGAGCGTGCGCTCACAATCGTTTCTCGGAGACTCTTCGCTTCTCCAGAAGCGCGAACGGGAAGCGTTAAATTTTTATTGGACGAACTCGAAGCGCTGTCTTTCCGCGCGCTTCAGGTGTGCGATGAGGATCGTTGAATCTCGACGTGAGAGTGCTAAGGCAGTCGTTTCGAATCCACGTTTGGGAAGGTTGGGGCTTCAATTTTTGTAACAATAAAGTTGAAGTGGTTTTTCATGCGATTCGTTTATTTTTCTAAATACGAGTTTTTTTTTCAGAATTTTCTGTAATCTTTCAAAATCGCGTTTTTTCGATGAAAAGCTATGAAAAAACGCAATTTTCAAATGTTACAAACAATTCCGAAAAAACTCGTATTCAGAAAAATAAACGAATGACTTGTATGAAAGAAAATAGGTTGCCGCATCCACAACAAAAAAATTATTTGACGGCCACCATTTGACATAAAGATTGAATAAAATATTTATTTGCTTTAAATAAATATTTATCTCATTTAAGTAACTATTTACTTAATTTAAATAAATATGTATGTAAACATAATAAATATTTATGTAAATAAAATAAATATTTTACTTAATCTTAATAAACGGTGGCCGTCAAATAATTTTTTTTCTGGGTGCGGGTAACTTTTTGAATAATGACTTTTATCTTCAATTTGTTAATGACAAATTGGAATTATTGTTTCACAAAAACAATATTTGCAGTACCTCCCATATACTTGATTTTTTTTCGAATTTTTATCCCATCGAGAAGTGTTCGAAATTTTCTCTGAAACTCACTTTTGGAAGGACTGTACCGCTCGGACTATCTTAAAGGCACGAGCGGTCGAGGAGATTGTTTAATCGTAACTTCGCGGGGGACGACGGGGATGCGGCTCGGGTTCCACACATGGCCCCTCGCCAGAGATAAACGCAGGGCGAAGGGAGGCAAACGGAACCGGGAACGCGGATAACCACGAGAGCGCAGGATTAATTTCGAGTTTACTCTACAAATGAAAGGTACACGGATAACATAAGAGCAGCGTCTCGATTCTCTTCTGTTGTGTATTCGGTTCATATAATATCTGCGGATATCCCGGGTGTATATATATATACATATTTATATAGTCGGGACTATAACTATTGTATCTTCGTACGGAGATATCTTGTTACACAGCATCGAGTCGAAACATGAGATATTCCCATTTCACAACGTTCCTGAAACGTTGTATCCTCATTCTGTATTTTTTATATAGTCGAACATCGAAAAATCTTCCAACCGAGATGATTCGACGGTTTTTTGTTCTTAAATTTATCGTACATGGATCGAAACGTTTAGATTTCATAATGTTCATATTTTGTGTCCGTTTTTCGTATTTTTTGACCGATTCAAGTTTATGCATAAAAGTCGCTCAGGGAGCAAAATAATTTGCGTACACGTCATTAATGGTGAAAAATACATAAGACCCAGCTTCGATACGACGAATTACACGATTTTCAGTCAAAGATTTTTTTTTTGTTTTCTCTTACAGAATACAAAGCCAATAGCTGCTTTTGGCCTCAAGCGGAACGTTCGTAATTATTAATTATTTGTTTTTCCTAATTTTTTAATTATTTATTTTTCCCATTTTTTTAAATTTATTTATTTTTCCTAGTTTTTTATTTATTTATTTATTAGTTTATTTTTTTTTTGTACAACTGAACTTTATGGATACTTTCAGTATACAAGCTCCTCTAAACGCAGAGATTCTTCGTTATCCCGAGATGTTATTTTTATTTTTTAAATAGTATACATATTTTTTCTTTTTTTGTCCATCTTTTACCAACGATTTCACTTTGTCGCTTCTTCGCAGCCTGCGGGCGATCGTCCGGGAGCCTCGCGACCGCGGCTGAGCCCGCGCTGCAGCGCCGCGTTTACATGGCCGAGTACAAAGTGTCTTCCCGAGGATAAAAGCGGCAGGCACGGCGCGCGAGGGGGTGGACGAGTCGGGACAGAGAGGATAAGGAACGCGCAAGGTCTCTCGGGGTTGAAGCCAGGCAAGGCGGTATCCCCATCAGAATACATCCGTCGGCTCTCGCTCTCACTCGTTTTCCCGCTCTTTATTTTATCACTTCACCTACCCCGACGAAGACTCCGTTGCGTCGAGACCTCGACCTCTGCACTTTTCAACAAACTCCTACTCGCGCTCAAGGTTCCACGGTTCAAGGATCACCGGCGCGGCTCCGGGAAGGATTTCGCGTCCCCGGAGAGAGGAACCGCACTATATCGCGCGTCTCTGACCGTGAAAAGTCTCGTCGCGCGGGCCCGGATTTCCCGGAGAGCTTTGTGAATAAGTGCAAGTCTCGGAGGAGACTCCGCCCGATCGTCTTATTTCCGTCCCTCGATCGTTACGATCCCTACGCCTATTTTCCTCCTTCGCTTCTTCTTTATCTTTTTTCCATACGCTAAAAGTTGCGGATACGGCCCGGTCCATATATCATTTATTTAGTTGCTGATCCGCGTGGTCCATATTTCCCTCCTTTACCTTTTACTCCGTCCCCTCGCTTTAATAGAATATTTCTATTTTACAAATTGATTTTACGCATTCAATTTTCATTATAGACACAAAAATATGTTATCCACGTGTGATGCGTGCAAAAAACGAGTCTCATTTGATAGCATAAACTGGCATATTTTTTTACAAAAAAAAGTCTCATTCTGTACGATCTCTACGCCTGTTCAGTTCGGTTTTTCTTTTAAATTTTTTTACATAGGCTAAAAGTGGCGAATATGGCCCGCTCCATATATATATGGAGCGGGCTATATTCGCCACTGATATATCAATCAATGATATATCATTGATATACTCGCTACTCCGGGTGGTCCGTATTCCCCACATTTACCTCATACTCCTTCCCCTCATCTTAATACACCAACTTGACCTTTTAAATTAATTGTACTCATTCATCTTTCATTGCAGACACAAAACTGTGTTATCCGTGGGTAAAACAAGACTGTGTTATCCACGTGTGATGCCCACACAGTAAAAAAGGTACCAACATTTCTTGTCCACAAACGTCCACAAGTATTTTTTTGTTAATTTGACAAAAAAAAATCTTATCCATTTTATAAATAGTTTTTGTCAAATTGACAACAAATTAATTGTGAACGTTTGCGGACAAAAAGGTTTGTTAAATTTCCAAGTATTTTTTACCGTGTACAAAAAAAAAGTGCCATTCGATGGCATTTCGCTTCGAGGCGGCCTCGTATCTGCGGACAGTTATCGGCGTTGTTGTGTCTTCGCGAGGACCGTCCACGGGTTGTTTTAATCTCGCATTATGTGCTCTCGCCTAGCGCCGCAGATAGCGGGGATGAGCTGCGAGCCTGGCTATCTTCCGCCGCTCGGAGGAGCGCCTAGCCTCGGTTCGCGAGCCAACGGTGCTTTTTGCTCGCGACCCCCGGCTGGAGAACTCGACGTCGACAACAACGCAGACGACGACAAGAGACGAGGCGTCTCAGCCCCGGGAACATACCGCTGAGAAACTTTGCGGCGGTAAGAAAAGAATAAGAAACGGAAATGTGTAAGGCGAGAACACGAAGGAGGGGGGAGGGGGGGGTTGAGCGAAGAAACGAGAAAAGGATGAAGAGAAACGAGAACGGAGACTGGGATAAGTGGACGTGGTCGGTGAAAGCGGCTGGAGTTAGGGGGGGGGGTTGAGCACGAAGGAAGAAAGAATAGCGAGAAAGACATTAACCAGCTGCCGAGTGTCGGGTCCATATTACAGCAGTCGCGCAACCCCGGCACTTCACTGCCGGTGTATAATGCACAGGGCGAAGAGTGAATCGAACGAATTCGGGGGCGGTTAGAGTGAGCCATAGAAAACTGCTTGCTATATATAGGCTCTTTCTCTCGTGCGACTTTTTCAGTTGGCTGAAGAAAAGCGTTACTCGTCTGGCAGACTATTTACCGGCGGAGTGTGTATGTGTGTGTGTGAGAGAGCAAAAGTCACGATTTCGACGTCGCGGTGAGGAGAGAAGAGGGGGGCGATGGAAACCGGAGAGGGGAAATCCGATCTAAATTCGGAGTTTAGGGTTTTAACGTCGACGCGCCTGCGAAACGTTGCCGAGAGCGTTGGTATTTGTGCCGACACATAGTGCGGTTTTGGGCTGGCGAGATGATCGGGAACTGATGGGATTCCGACCAGTCCCCGATGTAACGCTCCGCGACTTCCGATGGGGAACTTGAGGATGATTAACGGCCTAACATTGACTCCGTACCAGAGTCAAGTCGAGTTGCAGTCGTCATTTCTCAGTCTGATTGCACGGGTGCAAAGTTGGTCATTGTTCTGACAACATAATGCAGCTTTTGGGTTGGCGAGATGATCGAGATCTGATGGGATTCCGACCAGGCACCGATGTAACGCTCCGCGAACTTGAGGATAATTAACGGCCTAACATTGACTTCGCACCAGAGTCAAGTCGAGTTCCAGTGGTCATTTCTCAGTCTGATTGCACGGGTGCAAAGTTGACGCGCCTGCGAAAGTTGGTCATTGTTCCGACAACATAATGTAGTTTTTGGGTTGGCGAGATGATCGGGACCTGATGCGATTCCGACCAGTCCCCGATGTAACGCTCCGCGACTTCCGCATGACTAACCGCGTAACGTTGACTCCGTATCCGAGTCAAGTCGACTTCCAGTCGTCATTGCTCAGTCTGACTGCAAGGGTGTAAAGTTGACGCACCTGCGAAAGTTGGTCATTGTTCCGACAACATAATGCAGTTTTTGGGTTGGCGAGGTGATCGAGACCCGATGGGATTCCGACCAGGCCCCGATGTAACGCTCCGCGACTTCCGCATGACTAACCACGTAACGTTGACTACGTACCAGAGTCAAGTCGAGTTTCAGTCGTCATTACTCAGTCTGATTGTACGGGTGCAAAGTTGAGGCGCCTGCGAAAGTTGGCCATTGTTCTGACAACACAATGCAGTTTTTGGGTTGGCGAGGTGATCGGGACATGATGAGATTCCGACCAGGCCCGATGTAACGCTCCGCGTGGTTCCGCCGGCGAACTTGAGGATAATTAACGGCCTAACATTGACTTCGCACCAGAGTGAAGTCGACTTCCAGTCGTCATTGCTCAGTCTGATTGCATGGGTTTAAAGTTGACGCGCCTGCGAAAGTTGGTCATTGTTCCGACAACATAATGCAGCGTTTCGGTTGGCGAGATGATCGGGACCTGATGGGATTCGGGCCAGGCCCCGATGTAACGCTCCGCGAACTTACGGATAATTAACGGCCTAACATTGACTTCGCACCAGAGTGAAGTCGAGTTCCAGTGGTCATTACTCAGTCTGATTGCACTGGATCGAGAAAGATTTTTCTGAAGATAGTTAATAACCTTGGTACGAATATGGGAGAGGGAGGGGAACGGTTCCGAGAGCGAATAGACGTATTTCAGGACGGCGCGAGCACCGAAGCTTTTAATCTCGAAAACGAGCGGAAGAAAAGTCCGCGGGACTCCAGTCCGTTCCGTCGACTTTTACCATCTTTCTCTCGTTTTCTGCAGTCAGTATTTCCGTTTTTTTTTTCTTCTTTAAAATTTTTTCTTTTTTCTTCTTTTTTTCGCCGCTATAGCCGAGGAGATCTCAGGAGGGTCTGGGACGTTTCTCGTTTTCATTTATACGCGCGCGCGGGCACACTTTACACCGCTTACTCTTATAACCACTCGAAAGTCTCCTTCTTCTTCTTGTTCGTCTTCCCCACC
>JAPYZC010007302.1:0-17776 GCA_030522665.1 Ichneumoninae sp. A BG-2022a | reverse complement strand
AAAAAATATTGTACAACAGTGGTGAAAGCGGCGAACCCTGTGGGACTCCTTGTTCTGGCGAAAATGAATCGGAGATGGCTGAATCTGCTCTCACCATTATTATTATTATTATTTATTATTATTTTATTTTTTTAGATCGATGCTGGACCGCAACGGATCCGCAGTCGACGCGGCTTTGGCGGCGATGATATGCAACGGTCTGATAAACATGCAGAGCATGGGTATGGGAGGGGGATTCATGATGTCCCTCTACGAGAGGTCCAGCGGAAAAGCGTACTTTTTGAATTCCCGCGAAACCGCACCGATCAACTCAGCCTACGACATGTTCGAAAACAAGTCATCTACCGCATCGCGAGTCGGTAATTATATTCCAGAATTTTTATTTTTTTACAAAACATTTTTTTCAAGATTTCAAATTTTTAATATTTATTTTTGTGTATTTCTAATTTTTAATATTTATTTTTGTGCATTTTTAATTTTTAATATTTATTTTTGTGCATTTTTAATTTTTTATATTTATTTTTGTGTATTTTTAATTTTTTATATTTATTTTTGTATTTTTAATTTTTAATATTTATTTTTGTGCATTTCTAATTTTTAATATTTATTTTTGTGCATTTTTAATTTTTGATTTTTTGCGATTTAGGTGGACTCGCGATCGGAGTGCCGGGCGAGGTAGCCGGGTACTGGGAGGTTCATCGAAGATTCGGCAAACTCCCCTGGGTCGAGTTGTTCCAGCCGAGCATCGAGCTGTGCAGGAACGGATACAATCTCACGAAGGCTCAGTACGACGGGCTGGGCGTCAATCCACACATTATACACGACGATCCGACACTGAGGTATCGTTCGAGATTTAATATCGAGCGAAATAACGCGGTCGGTAATAATTCATAAAAATTATTACCGCGGTCGGTAATGATTTATTACATTTATTACCGCGGTCGGTAATAAATTATTACATTTATTACCGCGGTCGGTAATAATTTATAAAATTTATTACCACGGTCGATAATAATTTATAAAATTTATTACCGCGGTCGGTAAAAATGTATAATTATTATTATCGCGGTCGGTAATAAAAACTGTAATTAATAACTTTTTTTACACGCCGACGATTTACATTCAAGAGTAAATTCTTAGATGAACGTAAAAAAAGTTGCTTTCAATCGGAAATTGTTCGCAACTGTAAAAAAAAAAAAGAAAAAAATATGATTACAGTTTTTATTACCGACAGAGATGATAAAAAAAATGTATAGAGGACCAAAAATTTTTTTAACAGGGCAATGTTCGTCGTTGCGGAGTCGGGGGAGTTCAGAAAGCCAGGCTCGTTGATAAAGCCCAGCAAACTCTGCGACACCATGGAATTGATAGCGACGAATAACGCGTCGGTGCTCTACAACGGAAGTCTGGGCGAAAGACTCGTCGACGATCTCAAGAAACGAGGGAGCATTCTGACGATCAAAGATCTCAATGAATATAGGCAAGTTTTTTTTTTTTTTTTAATTAAACGAAAGATCTGCAAGTTAAAAAATAAATATAAATGTAAAGTAAATAAAAATAAAAAAAATTGCCATTAGTAATGTTAAATAGTACCATTAAGGAGGTTGGAGCGAGTGGTGTTCATTTTGCCTAAATTCAAGAAATTCGGGCAAGAATTGCAAACACTTCCCAATGTTATAAAAATCTTTAAAAATGCATACTTATTATAGGCATTGAAAAGACTAATTTTACATAATAATAATTTCAAAATGTTATTAACAAATTGTTGAAAAAAAAATTGTCCATCAAAATATGTGTTAACTCAACTTTTTTTTAATGAAAATGATTCATTCACTTTTCGGAATACGTATGAATTTTTTCAGATTTTTATCTTTATTTTGACTTTTGCATATTTTTCCATGTAAAAAACAAGAAAAATCGAAATAAAGATAAAAATCTGAAACGAATAATTTTTACTTAAAAAAAAAGTTGAGTTACCACATATTTTGATGAACAATTTTTTTTTCAACAATTTGTTAATAACATTTTGAAATAATTATTATGTAATTATTATGTAAAATTAGTCTTTTCAATGCCTATAATAAGTATGAATTTTTTCAGATTTTTATAACATTGGAAAGTGTCTGCAATTCTTGCCCGAATTTCTCGAATTAGGCAAAATGAACACCACTCGCTCCAACCTCCTTAAATAGTACCATTAATATATAATATTCTAATAATAATAGTAAGGAAATATATAAATGTTACTATTATAATCTTAGTAGCAATAAAATATAATTTTATAACGATATTATTATATAATTATATTATTATACTGATATATAAAATAATTAATCTAATGAAATGAAATAATAATATGATATATGATTATAATAATTAATCGTAATATAATTTTTACAGTTTCTTTTAATTCTTGTTGCCTTCTTTTTTTTTCTAGACCGGTGTGGTCGGAGCCGGTGCAAACGAATCTGTCGGAGGGTATAAAGCTAATTTCCGGTGGTCTGCCGAGCAGCGGACCAATCCTCGCTTTGATACTGAACGTTTTACAGGAGTATCGTTTCACCGCCCACAGCTTGGCGGATCTCAATAGCACAATTGAAACTTATCATAGAATTATTGAAACATACAAGTACGCGTACGCGATGAGAACCCATATGGCCGACGGCGATTTCGTCGATCTGAAGCAGGTGAGTTATTGGGATCGATCGATAAATCGATTAAAACAAATCGGTTGCAAATTGACTTTTAAAAAATCGGTTTCAAATTGATTTAATTAAAATCGGTTTCAAATTGATTTAATTAAAATCGGTTGCAAATTGATTTAAAATAAATCGGTTTCAAATTGATTTAAATAAAATTGGTTGCAAATTGATTTTAAAAAATCGGTTTCAAATTGATTTAAATAAAACCGGTTTCAAATTGATTGAAATAAAATCGGTTGCAAATTGATTAAACAAAAATCGGTTGCAAATTGATTTTTAAAAAATCGGTTTCAAATTGATTGAAATAAAATCGGTTGGAAATGGATTTTTAAAAAATCGGTTTCAAATTGCCTTTTTTTTAGCTGATCCAAAAGTTGACCTCAAAGGAGTACGCACTTTCCGTGAGGGCCAATATAAGCGACTACGGAACGTGGAACCAGCCGGAGCATTACGGCGCTACGAACTCGGGCTTCCAGGATCACGGAACCGCTCACATATCCGTACTTGCACCAAACGGCGACGCCGTTTCCGTGACCAGCAGTATTAATCTATAGTGAGTCCATTTTTGTACAATTTTTGATCCAGGACTTTATATGTATATATATATATATATATATAAATTTTTTTTATTTGGCCATTTTTTAAGTAGAAAAATGAGAAGGGTGCCTTACCATTTTTCGACGAAAATGGTAATTTTTCAAAAAAAATTTTAGAATTTTTTCGATAACAAAATCGGTTGGTAAATACGCCACTTGAAAACAATGGCGGAGGTTTTAATTCGATATCTCGAAAAAAAAAAATTTGGTCATTTTAAAAGTGGAAAAATGAGAACTTTATTATATATTATTATTATTATTTCAGTTTCGGAAGCGGCGTTGTGAGCGAGTCGACGGGAATTTTGCTGAACAGCGCGATGGACGATTTCGGAATACCCTCGAGCGTAAATTACTTCGGGGTACCGGCAAGCAAGAACAATTACATCGTGCCCGGAAAGAGGTCTTTCTCGTCGATGGCACCGTCGATAATCGTTCAAGAGAACGGCGACGTTCGCATGGTCGTCGGGGCTGCCGGCGGTACAAAAATCACCACATCGGTCTCCTATGTCAGTATTTAATTTAATTTAATTTAATTTAATTTAATTTAATTTAATTTAATTTAATTTAATTTAATTTAATTTAATTTAATTTAATTCAATTTAATTTAAAAGTCGGGAAGACTTTTATATATATATATATTTTTTATTTTTAAAATAAGAATTGAATTTAAAAACGAAACAACATTTTCTGCGTTTACTTCGACTGAAACATAATTATTTTTTTTTAGGTAATAGCGAGACACTTGTGGATGAAAAATTCGATAAAGGAAGCGGTCGATGCGGCGAGAATTCATCATCAGCTGTTTCCGATGGAGGTTTCGTACGAGTTCGGTGTCCCGAGGCCGGTCCTCGACGGTCTGATAAAGCTCGGTCACAAAACGTCGCGTTACAGGGATCGTGGCAGCGTCGTTTGCGCGATCGTGCAAATCAATGGGACCCTGTACGCAAACGCCGACTACAGAAAAAACGGCGATGTTTACGGGATCGACTGATGTCACCGTGTATCATAATGCAATCGCAATAATAAAAAAAAAAGATATTGAAAATTTGACAATTTTTCTATTACATTTCCGGTTACTATAGTGTCAAATTTAAAAAATGCAAAGACTTCAATGAAATTCAAAGAATTGAAAAAGTTCAATGAAATTCAAAGAATTGAAAAAGTTCAATGAAATACAAAGAATTGAAAAAGTTCAATGAAATTCAAAGAATTGAAAAAGTTCAATGAAATTCAAAGAATCGAAATAGTTCAATGAAATTCAAAGAAACGAAAGAGTTCAATGAAATTCAAAGAATTGAAAAAGTTCAATGAAATTCGGAGAATTGAAAGGATTCGAAGGATTCAAAGAATTCGAAGGATTCGAAGGAATCGAAGGAATCGAAGGATTCAAAGAATTCAAAGAATTCGAAAGAATCGAAGGATTCAAAGAATTCAAAGAATTCGAAGATTTCAAAGAATTCGAAGATTTCAAAGAAATTCGAAGATTTCAAAGAATTCGAAGATTTCAAAGAATTCGAAGATTTCAAAGAATTCGAAGATTTCAAAGAATTCGAAGATTTCAAAGAATTCGAAGAATTCGAAATGTTTAAAGAATTCGAAATGTTCAAAGAATTCGAAGGATTCAAAGAATTCGAAGGATTCAAAGAATTCGAAGGATTCAAAGATTCGAAGGATTCGAAGGATTAAAAAAATTCGAAGGATTCAAAGAATTCGAAGGATTCAATGAATTCGAAGAATTCGAAGAATTCGAAGGATTCAAAGAATTCGAAGGATTCGAAGGATTAAAAAAATTCGAAGGATTCGAAGGATTCAAAGAATTCCAAAAATTCGAAGGATTCGATGAATTCAAAGGACTCAAAAAATAAAGAAACCGATAACTCAACAAATTGTAAAGAATATCGAGAACTCCAAAAATTCTAAAAGCCCCAAAAACTCTAACGAATTTAAAACAATTAAAAAAATGCCGACAGTCGGTAAAAAGAAGTCCGATTTCTGAGCGAGAAAAGTTCTTCGCTAATGTATCTGCGAATCGAAATACTCGGTATTGGCGCCCGCCTGCAACAGCCTACCTTACCGACAGCCGAATAACCCGAAAAGCAAACTATACGAAACCTGCACTATAAAAAAATCCATATTATCAGTTGTTGATAAAAAGGAAATTATCTCCATACATAACGATAGCACGCATGCCATTTTTTACATAATTTGCGGAAGTTCATTGCAAAAGAGTGAATCGATCTTGCGAGCTTCGCACGACCAACGTCGGCGCACTCTTCGCGGCGATGCCGCTATCTAGGCAGCGGCGATAATGAACAACCTCGCGAGGATGACAATGCTGCTTGCATGCGTAAAAGAGTCTCCTTGAGTCTGTTTTTACGGCGAACTTTCGGGCCTTGAATTCTCAATTTAATTCAGTACGAAAACGGGCGCCGGGGCCGCGAATCGCTTCGTCTGCCAATCGTAAAAAAATTCAAGGAATGAAAAAATGCAAGGACTTTTTTAAAAATTCAACGAACTCGATAAAGTAAAAGAATTCGATAAAGTCAAAGAATTCGAAAAATTCAAAGAATTCGAAAAGATTCAACGAATTCTGAAAGATTCAAAGAATTCGAAAAGATTCAACGAAGTCGAAGAGATTCAAAGAATTCGAAAAGATTCAGAGAATTCAAAAAAAAATTCAAAGAATTAAAAAAAAAATCAAAGAATTCGAAAACATTCAAATTCGAAAAAATTCAAAGAATTCGAAAAAAATCCAAAGAATTCGAAAAAAAATTCAAAGAATTCGAAAAAAATTCAAAGAATTCGAAAAAAATTCAAAGAATTCGAAAAAAAATTCAAAGAATCCGAAAAATTCAAAGAATGTCAGAAAACTAAAAATTGCAAAATTAAAAAAAAAATGTTAAACATTTCTAAATTGAATTCAGTACGAAAATGTTGTAGGCCAAGCGCCGGAGTCCGCCGATTGTACCGACTGAGCAAAATATGTTAGCTCTAGTGAAAAAAAAATATATATATATTTTTTTTAATAAATATATAGAGATGATAAATATTTTAATAACTCGCTCTGTCCGGAGAAACTCAACTCACGTGTTTGCCACCCAGGGAACTCGTTCGACGCTCCTTCTCGAGGTTCGCAGCAAGGGACGCGCCCAGAAATCCTCGGACGCGTATATCAGAGAGGCTGTTCTCGTTGGCCAATCGAGCGACTCGCGCTCGGCTGTGCGGTGATTGCCGATCTCGACTAACGGCAATCTCGGCGTAACAGTCAGCCTCCTACGGATCCCACCTTCGTGTCTCCTGATGTAAACAAAAAATTTAATCGTCAGTCGTAGCGAATATTTCTTGGACCGACCACGGTCCGATTGACACTGAAAAAAAAATGTTCAGATATTAGCATCGAAATATTAATGTTAGTAAAATATGAATATTAAGAAAAAATGAATATTATAAAAATATGAATATTATGAAAATATGAATATTGTGAAAATATGAATATTATGAAAATATGAATATTGTGAAAATATGAATATTATAAAAATATGAATATTATAAAAATATGAATATTATAAAAATATGAATATTATAAAAATATGAATATTATAAAAATATGAATATTATGAAAATATGAATATTATAAAAATATGAATATTATGAAAATGTGACTATTATAAAAATGTGAATATTATGAAAATATGAATATTATTGAGATATTAATATGATTAAAATAGTAACATTGTTAAAATATTAGCAGTGTTAAATGCGCTTTATTAGGCTCATAGGCCGATGGTATCGCGGGTGTAGATGTGCGATTTTTTATTTCGCCTCAGGCTAATGGACCATTGACCAAGGTCGTTCACCCCATCAAAATATGAATATTACAAAATTATTATTATTATTATTATAAAAATATTAATAATCAACAATTCGCCATATTTCCTCTTTAGACATTATTTTCATAATTATTTCAGTATTTATTTTATGTATTTTTTTTGTACTTCTGCTTTTAACTTTCTAATAATTGCGAACATTTTTTCGATTTTGTATAGTTTGGCGTCCGGTTGCTTTCTCGGCATTATATCGGTTGTCGGTGGTTCCGAAAAAAATTTTATCGAGACCAGTTCGTCAACGTTTCGCAAATAAATAAATAAATAAATAAATAAATAAATAAAATAAAAATATTAATATCGGATATTTCTTTCGACCTCGGACACGATCGTCCGTGAAAAAAGTTGATTACAGTTTTCATTACCGACCGTGGTATTTTGGCTGCTCTTAAAATCTCCTTAAAAAAATTTACCGATAAATTGTTAAGTAAAAAAAAAATGCAATGAAATCGACATTTTTTGTAGTATCTTTTGAGCCTCGAAGCCGCGGATTTTTTTAAGTGATCGGGACACCGTTACGAACGGTCGATCATGCGGGTGTTTTTTATCAATTTTTTTTTCACCTCTACAAAAAAATTTACATCGAGAGCATCGAAGTGAAAAAAAAAGAATTATAGACAAACGATCGATGTAATTTTTTTGTGACAAAATGTCGGCGAGATCGATAATTAATTATCGATCCATAAGTATAAGTTGTACGGTGGCCTTGTATTCCTCGAAGGCAACTGTACTTTTTTAAATCAAATTTTAATCAAACACTAATCAAATTTTAATCAAATTTTAATCAAATTGTAATCAAATTGTAATCAAATTTTAATCAAATTTTAATCAAATTTTAATCAAATTTTAATCAAATTTTAATCAAATTTTAACCAAATTTTAATCAAATTTTAATCAAATTTTAATCAAATTTTAATTAAATTATAAATAAATTCTAATTAAATTCTTATTAAATTTTTATTTACTCTATTTAAAAAGCTGCAAAATTTCGAAGACAAAGTGTTGAGAAACACACTTGTTAGTCGTGCACTTTGGAATAACCGCGACACAATCCGCAGATAAGTACAACGGTGTTTATAATTTTCGCGTACATGCAGTTATCTTGCTCGGGACGTCGTTGAAACAATGCAATAATTGTGTTATTTATTTTTTTACGCACAGCTCGCGCACATTTTTTCTTCGGGACGATAATACTCGGTCGGTCGCGGAACGTTCGAGAAAGCGCGGAGTGATTATTGGCATTGAGCCGAAGCGAGCGTTCGATGTGACCGAGCGACTGTAAAAAAGGAAAAAAAAGAAAAAGCAACGCAGTAGGCGTTATCTGCCTTGGGCCATACAGTTGTAAAAACATGAATATTCCATGTTTTTAAAATTGTCATATGTTTTGGCCGTGTCGATTAACATGCGATTTATGCACAATCGATTACACACGACGCATTGAGCCAACCGCTATTTATAATCGAAAGCTCATCTAATAATAAATTGTAATGCAATTGTAATGCAATTGTAATGCAATTGTAATGCAATTGTAATGCAATTGTAATGCAATTGTAATGCAATTGTAATGCAATTGTAATGCGATTGTAATGCGATTGTAATGAAATTGTAATGCAATTGTAATGAGATTGTAATGCGATTGTAATGCAATTGCAATGCGATTGTAATGCGATTGTAATGCGATTGTAAAGCGATTGTAATGCGATTGTAATGCGATTGTAATGCGATTGTAATGCGATTGTAATGCAATTGTAATGCGATTGTAAGGCGATTGTAATGCGATTGTAATGCGATTGTAATGCAATTGCGATGTATTTGCAATGTAATTGCAACGTAATTACATCGCAATTGTAATTGTTATTGTAATGTAATTACAATTACATCGCAATGTAATGTAGTATATTATAACGTAATGTATTATAATATATTATAATATACCGCGCGACTAAGACTCGAAAGTCCACATTTACATTCGCATTAAAAATATGTTTACACACTGAAAAAATACGTCCTTCTGATTTGAGTCACGCGTGGTGACTCACGCGATATCACTCATAGTGTAAATAAAAAAAAATACGAAACGCTCGAAAAATCCGACGTTCGTCCGCGTCAATAAAACTTTGACAATTATTCGTTCACCGGCGAATTCTCAATAAAGAAATTTCAATTTTTTTTTTTTTTTTTTTTAATACAAATGCATTTATGTAATATATGATATATATACGTACACTCGACCGAGGGCGCGGAGCCCAGGAGCGCTCGGAATATCTCGAGTCAAACTTTCTTGCCAAATCTTATTCCAAGGCGCACTCACGTGCGTAACTCGACTCTCGGAGGCTAATGACCGAGAGCACAGCGTGACAATGAATTCGCATTGTTTGCGCTAACTCGCTCACATCCAGCCGGCTTGTCCGACGATCCTCCTTTAAGCTGAAAAAAATATATATATATGTGTATGATAATTTAAATCTGCTAAAAAATTATTAAATGTTGGAAAAAAGAAATAGGTAAATAAAAAAAATTGTGCTCGGAGCACAACAATTGATCAGGAAAATAAATCAAATTACTTTTGGAAATATTGTTGGAAATATTGTTGAAAATATTATTGAAAATATTATTGGACATATTGTTGGAAATATTATTGGAAATATAGTTGGAAATATAGTTGGAAATATAGTTGGAAATATATTTGCTAATATAGTTGGAAATATAGTTGGAAATATGATTGAAAATATGATTGAAAATATGATTGAAAATATGATTGAAAATATGATTGAAAATATGATTGAAAATATGATTGAAAATATGATTGAAAATATGATTGAAAATATGATTGAAAATATGATTGAAAATATGATTGAAAATATTGTTGAAAATATGATTGAAAATATTTTTGGAAATATTGAGACAACGGGTCTCTTGTGAAATGAAAATGTCGCAGAATATTAATTGTAATATTCCCGAAAAAAAAACATTGCGTATGTTTCAAAAATAGATGCAATAATTCCGGTTCTGTTTACAATCGGTGCGACATATTATGAAATATCAGTGGCAACAAACGTTGCGTCATGCGGAGTCATAATCACACGCGGGTGATACTCCGCCGTTCACTGATAAAGTCGATATGACCCCGAAAAGTGTTGCACACATTACGAAAATATTGTCAATAATATTATTCAAAATATTATTCAAAATATTATTCAAAACATTATTCAAAACATTATTCAAAATATTATTCAAAATATTATTCAAAATATTATTCAAAATATTATTCAAAACATTATTCAAAACATTATTCAAAATATTATTCAAAATATTATGCAAAATATTATTCAAAATATTATTCAAAATATTATTCAAAATATTATTCAAAATATTATTCAAAATATTATTCAAAATATTTTTCATAATAACACCTATTAACAAAATAGCTCTACGTTTCAGACAACATTTCTTGAAGCATCCCTCACTATCTCCGCGATAAAAATAAAATAAAAAAAAAACCACGTGTCGCTTCTCCTTAACTCTCATATACGCAGCCACGAGTGCTATCAAGCCTGTAGACGGTAGGCTTCCAGTCACGTAAGCCGACGGCGCATGCGCCCAAGCATATTTCTCTCGCTCCAGTGTATTCTAGACGCAGTTCCTAGTTATAAAAAAAATCCACCGTCCAGCTAAAAGAAACAAGTTTCAATTTTCAAAAAAATAAAATAAAATCGTGAACTTATAATTGTGCCGAGCCCGATAACATTTAATAAATAAATAAACAACTGTAATAAAATATTAATATCCGATCTAAGCATCTCCTCAAAAAATTCTACCGAGAAATTCTTTCAATTTTACAAAATTTAATTAAAAATCATAAAAAAAACAAGTCTGAATAAATAAAAATAATAAATAACTAACTACAATTAAATTATTTATACCCGATCTAAGCATTTCGTAAAAAAATTCTACTGACAAATTCTTTCAATATTTTGCTATCACTCCACGATCCAAAAATTTAATTAAAAATCATTTTAAAAAGTCTCAATAAATAAAAATAACAAATAACTGAGTAAATAAAAATTCAATACTCTCTGAAAAAACATTGACAAGAATTTTTTTTTTCGTCAATAATTCAATTATTTTATTACAAATCAAATCCATTTTTTTTTGTTTTGGAGTAAAATTTTCATTTCCCTCAATTTCGAACTTATTTAGTTTACGAATGTTGTTTCATTTTGTTGAGACGTATTTTTTTCTTTCAATTATTCACCGTCCAATATTTCGATTATTTTATTACAAAACAAATCCAACATTTTTTTTTTTTTTGGAGTAAAGTTTCCATTTCTCTCGATTTCGAACTTATTTAATTTACAGACAAATTCTTTCAATATTTTGGTATCACGCCACCCCAAAAAAATTTAATTAAAAATCATTTTTAAAAAGTTATTTTTAATAAATAAAAATAACAAATAACTTAATAAATAAAAATTCAAAACTCTCAATTTTCTCCACAATAAAAAATAAAATAAAAATTCCAAAAAAAAAAAAAAATCAGCCAAGCGAAAAAAAAAAAAGGAAAATCCCAACGATCGATCCCAGTCTGATTTTGCTTCTCGAATCGTCGAGTTCCGAGCCGCCTCGTCGGAGTGTCTCTGCGTTCGGAGTGCTCGGTCTTGGCGCATGCGCGGACGGTTTCCGTTCCCGGCTATAAAACCGCCGGTGCGGAGCTCGAAGCCGCAGTAAAACTCCAATAACTCGAAAGCGTACACCGAACTCACGAAACGAGCTTCGCGGCCAAAAAAAAAAAAAAAAAAAAAAAAAAAAAATACCAAAAATTTAAAAAAAAAATAAAAAAATTTTAATTGTTTATTTTTTTTGAACCGAACTCGAAAGAAGCGAAATTTGGGTGAATTTTTTTTTTTTGGAGTAAATCAAGAAATCAATAAGTGAGCTATGTCCGAGCAGCACTTCGACGAATACGAGCACTTCAACTACGACTACGACAAGCACATCTTCACCGGGCACGGAGGGAAGCAGCGAAGCAAACGGGAATCGACCGAGCACACGAACCACAATGATCCGTGCGGCCATTCCAGAAAGATCGTAACGAAGCTGATGAACTCGGAGCACAACAAGCGTCAGGTCGACAAGAGCAAGGCGTGAACGTTGGTCGTGGTGAGTCTCTGAAAAATATAATTTTTTATTTTTTTTTTTATCAATTTTGTTTGTTTTTTATTTATTTTTTTTTAATTCGAAATATTGAAGAAAATAATTTAGATATGTGTTTTTTTTTATGTTGGAGTTGAACGGTGGATAATTGGAGAAAATAACGATCGAAAGTTAATGCGGGTCAATTTTTTTTTTTTTCCTTAGAAAATTAGAGAAAATTGATTTTTAATAAAAGGGTTCGAAATGTCGAAGAAAAGAATTTATATATTTTTTTTTTTTTTTGGGTTGAAGTTGTGGTGGGTTGTTGAACGGTGGAGAATTGGAGAAAAGAACGTCCGAAAGTTAACTCGGGTCAACTTTTATTTTTCTTAGAAAATTAAAGAAAATTGATTTTTAAAAGAAATTTCGGAATATTGAAGAAAATTAAAATGTATACATTTTTTGTTTGTTTTTGGACGTTAAAGTTATATCGGATTGTTGAACGGTGGATAATTGGAGAAAAGAACGTCCGAAAATTAACTCGGGCCAACTTTTTTTTTTCTTAAAAAATTAAAGAAAATTGATTTTTAATAAAAATTTCGAAATATTGAAGAAAATTAAAATGTATAGATTTTTTTTGTTTTTGGACGTTGAAGTTATATCGGATTGTTGAACGGTGGACAATCGAAGAAAATAATGTTCGATCGCTAATGCAGGTCAACCAATATATATATATACATTTTTTTTGACTAAAGAAAATTGATTTTTAATAAAAACGTTCGAAATATTGAAGGAAATAATTTGTAAATTCTTGAACGGTGAATAATTGAAGGAAAGAACGTTCGAACGTTAACGCGGGTCAGTCTAGGAAATCTTCGTTTTATCAAAAACCAAAACAAAATTAATTTCTAAAAAACAAGTTCAAAATCGGAAGAAAAAAAAGAAATTAGTAAATTTTTTTTTCCTCGACTTAAAAATAATTGAAATATCGAACGGTGAATAATTAAAAGAAAAAAATACGTCTCAACAAAATGAAACAACATTAATAAACTAAATACGTTCGAAATCAAGAGAAATGAAAACTTTACTCAAAAAAAAAAAAAAAAAAAATGATAGATTTGTTTTGTAATAAAATAATTGAATTATTGACAAAAAATTAAAATAAAATTTTGTCAATTTTTTTTTCGGAGCATTTCCGTTTATCGACTGTTTCGCTCCAAGGCCGGTGCGAACTGCGTCGCAGCGACGCTGTTTACGAGGCGATGGGCTCGTCCCGCGCCATGGACTGGTCGACCCGGCGTTGTATTTATTTATTTTTCGCTCTTTTTTTTCAGCCGGTCCTGTTCCTGTCCTCGTTGCCTCGCCGAAGACTCTCTCGTGGCTTCCCCGAGGATATTCCTGGAGGACGAAAAAACAAAAATTATTAATAATTAATAATAATAATAATAATCATTTTTTATTCTACTTAATTTTTTTTTTCACTTAAATTTAACGATACTTGTACGAATAAATTATGCGAGTGTCATGCATCGGAGCTCATGTTAGTGTAAGATAATATATAAAAAAAAAATTATAAAAAAACGCTAGTTTAAGAGTCGCCTCGACGGTAGAATTAGAGCTCTATTTATAGATCGCTGATAAAAATTATCCTACTCAATCATGCACCTCGAGTGTTTGTTTTTTGAGAGCGCGCGTGTAAAACTCCGATAAAAAAAAAACAAGGTTTATTCTTAAGGGAATTGTATTTACGATTGTTGTGAGAAGATGAAGAAAAATGTTCGAATAAAGAGATGAGAATGATTAAAAAAAATGGATTTTTAATTTGTATGAAAAAATAATCAACTAGAAAAAATGTTTAATTTAAAAGAAAATTATTTAGTAATTTGTAATTAAATTGAAAAGATTTTAGTAATTTTTCATTAAAGAGAAAATAATGTAGTCATTTTTTATTTAAAATAAAAAAAATTTCGTCATTTTTAACTAAACGAAAAGTATTTACTAATTTGTAATTAAAAAGACAAGAATTTTGTAATTTTTTATTAAACAGAAAATAATTTAGACATTTGTAATTAAAAAGAAAAGAATTTCGTAATTCTTAATTAAAAAGCAAAGAAGTTCGTCATGTTTTAGCTAAAAATTAAAGAATTGAGTAATTTTTCGTAATAAGTTTTTTATGTCAAAAAAGAAACTTAAAACATTTTTTTTACATTAAAAAAAAATAATTTTTAGAAAAAAAAGAATGAAAATAAACAGTTAACTTATTTTTTTTTTCGTCGACCTTCCTTGCGAATACGTCGGAGCTAATTCCGCTCGGGAACGTATAGGCGCGTTCCGGCCGGGGTAAATAATCCAGTTTCTGTTTCGCTTGGCAACGCGACGAGGAGGGGAAATGATCGGCGAAGGCTCGACACAAAGAAACTACGACGCGGCCTCTGCCGCTCCTCTCTCTCTGTCTTTCACTGCGGCGACTCTCTCGAGTTATCGGCTCCGTATTGACGCAGCGCTGCGGCTGCCCGCTGCAGCTGGCTGCTCCTAATACCCGACCTCCGAGCTTCTTGCAAAAAAAAAAAAAAAAGTAATAATCATAAGAAAATTTAATTAGCGATTGTTCGAGAACGCTCGACAAAGCGATGGAAATTAATTTGTTTCTTGTCCTTTTTTTGTTCGGAAATAAAGAGACGTGCATTTTTTTTTCCATGGAGAAAAATAATGCACGTTATATTTTTTTGGAGTAGAATTTCTTTTTTTAATACTTCAATTTTTTTTTCATTAATAATGCTGATTTTTGTTTTAAGTTGCGGATTTTTTTTTATACGCTCGACAATGTGATGGAAATTAATTTGTGTTTTGTCCTTTTTTTGTTTAGAAATAAATTAACATGCATTTTTTCCATAGAGAAAAAAGGCACGTTATATTTTTTCATACTAGACTTTTTTTTTTAATACTTCAATTTTTTAATTAAGTAACAGCATTTTTTTTTTTTTTGAAATTTTAGACAATTGTGGTTTGTTTAATATATCAAAAGAAGTATGTTTTGGATATTCTGTACGAGAAAGCTTCCATCAGGAGATGCCGGAGTTTTCTGTTTTACCGACCGAAATCGGCGATTTCTTAACCGAAATAGGAAATAGGAACCGAAATAGGAAATTTCAATTCGTGAAAAAGAACGTCGAAACATTTATTCGGTTGTTGCGTCGACTGAGGAATGAAAAAATAAATTTTTTAGTTTTACGAGTTACGAAATTACGAATAACGAAAATGGCCCTCCGCATGGATTGCCATTTCCTCCTACATTTTATATATATCTATATATATCTATTTATATTATCATGTTTGAATTAAAAAAAAACGATAGAATATACTAATGCAATATCAACGAGTTAAAACCTTTCATATATATCATTTTTATAATAAAGATCGCGACCGATGACGAAGAAAAAAAAAATAATCGATGTACCGACGATGGTAATTTATGCTTAATTTTTTTTTAACGAGCTCGGCTCGACGAAGAAAAATTAAAAAATATTTTCCACGATTCGCGGCGACGTTAACGAGCTTATAAACATCGATTGCATTGCATTTGCCTTCTTAAACAAAAAAAAATACGCATTTTAAATTAAGTCGAAAGAGGAATTTTCTTCACTCGAATTTTAACTCGTGCTCGACGAGATTTATCTCTTGACGGAGAATCCCGGTGAGAATAAATTCCGTCGATTGGACCGTTATCTTCAAGTTTTTGGGAGCTTTCGCGAGGTAGGATTTGGCCAACGCGTAATCTTCCTCTCGGCTTATTATGACGGTCTTTGCGCTCCAACTTCGACCCGGCCGAACCAGCAATCGTCCGCCGCACGCCTCGACCATACCTGTAAAAAACGAAAGCAATTATATTTTTTTATTTTTTAAGAAAAACAGAAAAATGCAAAGAGCAACGAAGCACTTTTTTTGGATTTTTTTTTTTTTAAGATGGTGATTTTACATTTCGAATGGCAATTGGCTTTTTCAACAAACAATTTCATTTTTCAATACTTCAAATTTTTTTTTTGTACTACAAATTATTTTGCTCATATTTTTAAAAGAACATCATTCATAGTTCATCATTCGTAATTCGGGACTGTATTTTATACATTGCATCGCTCAATTTCGAATTTCGTGAAAAACTTTTAAAAAATGCAAAAATTCGCACTTTTTTATACTTTTTTTTTAATGACAATTTTATTTACGAATAGCAATGGGTTTTTCCTTAGTAAAAAATATTGATAATCTAGATCAATGTTACTCATTCCAAAGATTCCAAAGTTAATATCTGCAAGGAATGGAAATTTATTTTTTGTCTTTTTTTTAAGAAAAAAATGCAGGAAAACAACGGAAAGAGGTCGTACTTCGTACACTTTTTTAGAGGAGGGAGTCTGGCTGCGCGCTGACTTCGCATAAGTTCGACAACAATAAGAGAAAATAGCAAGTACTTCTTGATGGTGTAAAAATCTGAAAAAAATCATGGATACTAAAGGTACTGAGAAGATTAATTTTGCATAATAATAATTGCAAAATGTTGTTAACAAATTCATCAAAAAATTAATTGGTCAACAAATTACTCGGCAACAAAACTTCTTTTTTTATGAAAATGACTCGTTTATTTTTCTGAACACGTATGAATTTTTTCAGATTTTTAAGTAAACGTTGATTTTTTATTTTTTTTATAGAACAAAAATGGCTCTGCATCGTGTTCTACGCTACATTAATGCCGTTGTCAGCAGCTCTGATCACTGGTCATACGTGAATAGTCTACGTGAACGCAGTTTACACTTCACGTAATTATCAGAACCTCAACGATTCGGTGTGCACTCTCGTTTGACGTATGTAAGTCCCAGAATATTTAACGTCGTACAAAACAAATGCTGATAACATTTCAGCGGCCAAATTGGATTTTAGGACGATTACCAATATTCGATTTTCTTCGTTTCGAAGCGTTATTGTTCATATTATGTTCCCGTAGGATTTAAAGCATATGCGTAGCATATTAACTGCGCTAAGTCGAAACTAAGAAATCGCCTATTTCGGTCGGTAAAACAGGACCGTCCAGCATCCCCTTAAGGGGCTGCTGGACCTTCCTGTTTTACCGAAGAAAATAGCCGATTTCTTAGTTTTCACTATTCGTCGTTACTATACGACGCGTATGCTTCAAATCTTGCAGGACTCTATTAATAACATAAGCCATTCGGCGTGCACTCGAATTTCAGTCGAAATCATCCGAAAAATAAAGAAAATCGAATATTATAAAATATCGCATAAACCAACATGGCTGCGTAAATATTTACAGCATCCGTTCTGTTGGATATAAAAAATTCTAGATCTTGCATACGTCAAAAAGGCGTGCATGCCGATTCTGTGCAGTTCTCCGAATATTCCAAAACCGTCGGAAAGTTGCTCGCTCAAAAGATAATCACGCATAGTGTAAACTGCG
>JAPYZC010007301.1:0-16880 GCA_030522665.1 Ichneumoninae sp. A BG-2022a | reverse complement strand
TATCCTCTATCCGTTGCTCTTCCTTCTTCTCTATCAGGTTTCTCTTCCGCACTCGCTATAACGTCAACCGAAGCACCGGTAAGGGAAGCAACTCCCAGTAGAGCCTCCTTCCCCCTAGCCTCGCCTACGGCGTATCTTTCCACGATCCAATTCATTCGTATCCAATTAATTTTCAAACTATTAACGACGCCTCGATTCTCTTCCCCTTGATATACATTTCAGCCCGGAAAATCTTTCGCTTTTATCATTCAGTAAAAAGTTTTCTGAAAGAAAAATGGGAACCTAAAAAAAAATATTGAAAAAAGATGAATTTCACCACTAGAGAATGTCGAGGTCGCCCTTTGAATTCTATAAATAAAACGAGATTCAGACCGAATTCGTGGAAATAAGTCGGGACCTGAGCGTGCGCGCGATTTTTCGTCCCGCTCGTATGGTGCCGCGAAGAATTCGAAGCGAAGCCAATTTCGAGGTTCCCGCCGTTTGGGGCGGTTTGGCTTTTCGGTTACTGAAATAACAGCGTGCCTAACACGCCCAGCGCACGTGTTTTCTAACGCGAAATCGCGCCGGTTGTAATCGCGCGTTTGCGCTGCCTCGGCGAGCCGGCAGACTTACCTGGTTTCTATCTAGACGCATAAACCAGTTAATCTTCTGATAGACCCTGGACAAACGAGAAAAATTACCGTCTTGCCGGTTTCACGGTGCTTGCAGGCAGTAAATTCGTGCACGGCATCGACTGGCCAAGTAGAGAAGGGGGCTTCGGGAGAAAAAAAAAAAAAAACAATAAGATATAACATACTTATATATTTCGTGTGGGCGATACAAGAGTGCCCGAGGTGGAAAACTCTCTCCGGAGAACGTTTTGTGCTCTCGGCGGTAATCTCGGCAAGCGCAATCGCTCAATGAGGGGGCGGCAGAGAGTGAAGGGGGAGGGCAGGGGCACAGAGTGAGTAATTAATGGTCGAGCGTGCATCGTGCGCCGAGTGTCCCGATGATAAAACGCGCCGGCAAACTCGCTAGCTCGCACGCACGGATGAACCGTTAATGCCCGATGCATCACACGGCGGACTGCATCGTGTCCATCCGTTGCGTTCATTCGCAACGTTTCCTCTGGCGATTCTTGTATTTTTTAATTTTTATTATTTTATTGCAGCTCCAGTCCCAGCGATTGGGGTAACACGGGGTCGTCCTGTTCCAACTCTCGTCAACGTCGAAGCGGTTCTCGAAAAATTTTATTATTATCCGCCATTACAAATTGTATCGACGACGCGATAATCGAATTTAAAAATCTCATGCATGTGCATATTTTTGTCCGTAGAAGATTTTTGGATAGTTAACACACACATCTCGTCCACGATTTTTTTTATTTAATAATTTTACCATTTTTATTTCCAACGTCTCCTTGACCAATTATAAATGTTACAAAATTCACAAGGAAATTAATAGTAGGTCTCCGTCGGCAAGAAATGTTTGTTGAATGCTCAAATTTATTTTCGATCATTTTCATTAAAACTATGGTGAATCGACCAGTAAGCTAACGAACGGACAAATAGACGCCCAAATCCAACGTAAATTAACATATTTTATGAATGTCCTCTTACGGAAAGTATTCATTTATTGGTTGGTCTATCTATATAACTTGTCGAATAGAAAAATCTATACACGACAATAAGATAATAATAATAATTATTATTACAATTATTACTACTATTATCGCAGGTAAAAATCTTTTTACTCCCACGAGCTTCGACTCCATACTTTCGTTCGGATTTGTCTTAATGTGTAAACCCGATATTTTTGGCAACGGCTCGCCAGCCGTGATTAAAAAAAAGAATCATCGACCAGTATAGCGTACGGGGAAAATATGTATATGAAAACAGTTTATCTCGACGATACTGTCGCAGGGGGTAGAGCGGCCGGGATCCCCGGTAATCCCCGGGCTCGCAGGAAGGCTCTCTCGGTGCTTCGATGACGAGCACCAGCCACGGATCCCCGAAGCGTGCAAGCTGGCTAGAGCTCACGTTCGGTCGTCGCTCTTTCGCTCGAATAATTCAAGAGGCAAACTCGTCCTCCTCGTATCACGCTGCGCCATGTGCTCTCACTCTCTCCCTGTAGAGTATATATAGTATATATACGCGCACGTTTTCCTCGCCGGCTCTGCTGCTGGAGTGTTCGCCCGCCCGCTTGCTCGCTCGCGCGGTCCAGCGAACTGCCTGGACGAGCCGTGAGCGCGCGCTCTCTCCGTTACGCTTCGCGAAGATTTATTACGCTTAGGCCCGACGTTTCTCGTTACGTTTCAATTTACTCAGAGTTTCGGTGTGGCCCCCGAGGCCACATAGTCTGCGTTCTCTCATTCTCAAGCTGAAAACGCAGTTATAACTCGTCGTTGGGGATTTTTTTAAAGCCGTTACGAGTGTCTCACCGCACAATGCGCACCAACTCACGATATTATTATTATTATTATTATTATTGTTATTGTTAGATAGATATTTATTATGCATACAGAGATTCATAATGCAGGGTGTTCTGCGATTTATAATAATACTGGCAGAAGCTGTAATAAAAAATACCTTGAGGTGCCTAAGGCTACTAAAAACTAACCTGAAAGTCGACTAATTTAACAGTGAGGCCCGAAGTTTAAGATATTTTGAGAGGAAGTAATAAATCGTTTTTATGCTATCGCTGTCATTTGCGGCTAGTAGCAGATTCAGTCTTGCTTCGGGGCTGCGTTCCGCAATAAAACGTGACGCAAGGATATACGTTCTGAATGGGGTATAGATGGGACAATACAAAAATATTTACCCAAGAGTTTCGTATTCGTTAGCTTGGCACAGTACACAGATCTGAGACGGATCGTACCGATGAACTGTCTTATCTATTATTATTATTATTATTATTATTATTATTATTATTATTATTATTATTATTATTATTATTATTATCTTGTAAGGACCTTGTTGATTCGTTGCATCTGCGTGTGCATGCGGTTGATACTGGACTTTATGCAATGCAGGTCTCCGGGACTCGATTGGTGGATGTAGCACGTAATATTGCAGCTCGAACGACCGTCACGTACGATGAATCCTTGATTCAACGTGTAATTGCTTACTTGTTACGTGCATGAAGCTACGGGCGCCGCGATGCATCGTCCCGCTGTTACCAAAACCCCAGACGCATTCGTGTAATGTTCATAGCTCCGGTGCCTCACGAATGAACGGCTCTCCGGTTGTGTATCGAGATGCATTATTCGGAGGATGGTAAAATGCACTATGCAGGCATGCGAAATACGCCGTAACACAGGCGTATCTCTGCTGAGAAATTTCGATGAGAAATCAGCTGTCAATCATCGGTAATGTGGATTTAATCGTGGGTAAATCTGATTGGTTCAAAAACAACACGACTAATATTACCTACAAAAAATGGATTTTAAAGAAAAGAATGGAAAAGTATGCTTACAACGAACTTTACCCGTGGTATAAAGATAAAATAAAAATTGTTTCTGTGATTACTAATATCCGGGTTAAATGTTACGCTGAAGCTAATATAGGAGTCGGGATGAACGCGAAAATATACATCGACTTATGTGATCTAAAACATTTTCTTAGAACCCGTTGAATTGATCCAAAAAGAATTGTAGGACGAAGATAATCATTATTCCTTGTGTTTATTATGTATTTTTGGAGTTCTCGATTATAGAGCTCGTATATTCTGATAGATCGTTTTTCACCGATCGTTTATTTTCATGGGCAAATTCATGTACAGGTCCTCCATTGAAAATGTGGACACATTTCTCGAGAATTGCGATTGAACTTCTGGTTGCGAGGCTTCTGAGATAAAAGAAAGTATTGATACTCCGGACGCTTCGAGTACATTGAACCTTGAAGCGACAAAATTAACGAACCAACGGAACAGTCAACCGATGGCTAAGTTCTGTAACAAAAGGGGAACAGAATCATCAGGACAACGTATTTGCTAAGGCAATATAGGCACCAGGAACTTTGTCGTGCCTTCAAGACACCAGCTTCCGAATACTCTTTTGTAAGGGGCTTAGGACAAAGTGAAGCTGACTGTGCAATGCCGCAATGCCGCAATGCCGCGAGTAGTTTAAGATACTCATGTGTCCATAATTGAACGATTAAACGAGCTTATCTTAGTGAAGTTCTATCGTAATTGTAAGAAGTACCTTCCCCGAAGATCAATTGGCAGTATCCCCTTCGTGCCAGGTATTTACCACAAAGTTCGTGTGTAGTCACGGTGTCCGGCGGTTCTTGAAGTCCTTGAAGTCCTGGAACCGTCCTTGAATTTTGCCTGTCCTTGAAAAAGCCCTGGAATGTCCTCGAATTTCACCTAATTACCTTGAATTTTTTATTTCCCCGCAAACCTGAGTTTGTTTCGAAATGTATATTACCATCGAGCATCCTAAAAAAATGTGTGTTTCAGTTTCGCTAAGATACATATATACACTGTAAAAAAATTTGGTTTGAAAATTAATGAACAGTATTGGAAGTTTTTTTTACATAAACCGTTTCTGAAATTCCAAACATGTGTGCGTTGCAATTTTACAACAAAATATGTCTTTTTCATTAACATTTTTGTAAATGTATTTTTATTTTACAAGCAAAGTACATTAATGTTTAATTAATGTGAGTAATGTTAGCAAATTTCAAGTTCCAGTACATTAAATTTACAATTTATTTTTCCAGTGTACGTTCCTGCATAGTCGGTTGTTTATTTTTTCTGAACCGATTCGGCACAAACGAAAACGGTTATCGAAGTAAATGTTATTTCGTACGCCGCGTGCGATATGTATATGTTCATTTTTTTATAGATTGTCCTAACAGAACCTGGAAATTGTTCTTCAATGTCCTTGAACTTCGTATGAACTTTTTATTGGACACCATGGTATTTACAAATTTGTCTACCGGCGCTGGCTATCGTAAGACCACGGCGTCCGGTTCGATTCAATCATTATTTCAAAGTGCTACCGTATCCTAATGCGCTATCTCGTGATAATATGGTACTAACAAAGAGTGGGAAGTATGATCTTCGGAGAAGGCGCTTCTTACAATTACGATAAAACTTCACTTAGTTCACGTTACACAGTGCTTAACGATATATAATGTGTATTATTACAATAAACCCTACTGTTGGGTAATAACGTATTAACTTAAAATAGCTTTGGCGAAACTATCACTTTTCTCGATGTCTCGATCGTAAAATCTAGCGTAAGTCTTTGGTCGTGTAGTCCATCGAGCCGTCTTATTTATGATGTCTACATTGACTCCACTTCGTTTCGCTGCGGTCGTTGAAGGGTGCCTCGTACTGTAGGCCGAAAGAGGCGCTTTCAAACGTACACCGTTTAAACGTACACAGGTTCACCGTAACACAGGTGAATCGTACACTTCACGAAATGGCACGCAGCGTTCAAGCTTACACAACGAATTTCTAACAAACGATTTTTCTAACATCTGACAAACCGTACACCGCAAATTTATTACATATAAAAAAGGTTTCACATTTTAAATGAACACATTCAGAATTTAACAACATTATTTTGTAACAACCGCGAAATGTAACAACTTCGAAAGCTTAGACATGAAATTTGTAACAGACGTTGAATCTTACACCTGTGCATACATACACGGGCTAACAGGGAAGGGGCGGCTCGAGACTGGCGCTGATGAGAACCACTGCTACTTTGCAGGTTAAATTGACCTCACAGGGTTACCGTACGAACATTGCCTGCTGTGAAGTCCATTTAACCTATTTCCATATATTTAACTTATATTGCTTCGATGGATAATTAACTTCGAAAAAAAACGGGCCAAAACCCTATTCAGATATATCGACAGGTACCCGCCATTATCTACTATTGCCTTTGCGATTATTTGTCGTCTGCTAGAAAAATGCTGCAGCTGTGCGCTATTCTACAGTGCATTGAATTCAATCAACGTGTAGTAACCTCGAATACGTGTCGAGCTGCGTTTATGCTAATTTGTTATATATATATATATATATATATATATATATATATATTTTCACGTGTTGGTTATATTATTTATTATACTTTAAGAAGGATGAAAAAAATGTTACTAAAATTTAAAAACCCCCAATTGCAAAAAGAGTTTAAGAAACGAATTATACGGTTCGACAGTTCTAACTCAATCACCGCAGTGTAATGTGATATTTGCAAAGTGATATATCTCAGCAATATAATTTCATAAATATTATGTATCAGATACAATTTTCTAATGTTGTGTTTCTCCGATAAGATTTTTATCCATCGGCTCAAAATCTGTGATGAGACTGCCTTGTGCGGTTTTTCCAAGAAACAAACAATGTATTATCACTTTTCCGCAAGTCTTTCGTTTTTAATATATATTCATGTATTGCCGAGGCTACACAAATGGTCAGCTTCTCTGTAAAGAATGGCGATACCAGTGTCGGATGTACTTTGTTACTTTTCGAGGTTTTTAGTCGTGCTGGAATTTTCATTTCCATCCGATCACCAACGATCTTGCAATATCTCTTATCGATTGCCGCTAGCGTTTGTATCTTATGCCCGCTAGCGTTTGTATCTTATAGCAAAGACTATGAATGTGACTGTTTTTTGAAGAATTAATTCCAGAGATATATTCTTGTATGGGAAAAATTTCTTCAGAAAATCCAATACCACTTTTGGGTCCCAAGTCATATCGTATTTTGGTTCTGCTGGGCGCAGTTTTGATACTATTTTACAAAATCGTTTTACTACCGAATCTTGTCCCACTTTCCGACCCAGAATTAAGGCGATGGCCGATTTCGCTGACTTAATTGATCCGTCTGATGCTCCATTCTCGAATTCGTTCGTTAATAATCGTAAAATGTCCGGAATTATATTGCTTAAAAAATCGGTGTGTTTGAAAGTTGGAACCATAGAGGGTGTGGTGTCCTGTCGCAAGAACCTAACAGTTTTTTATTAGACCCGAATATAATAGGTTGCGATTCAAACACATCCATGCACCGTAGATGCCATGGCTGAGAAGACCAGTTCGGAACTACCAAAATGCCTCTAGCTTCGTCATTGATCATATTTTTTAGTACTCTCCGGATAAACGCAAAGAGCGGGAACGCATAGTAGAATTGACCGTTCCAATCGATAGTGAAAGCTTTACAACTACCGCATTGCGACCTCTTTTCCACCCGATATAATTCGCACATGTTCTCGTAAATAAGTCGATACTCGGCCTACCGAAGGTTTAACCGATTTCCTTAAAAAATGTTTTGCGATATCTCGAACTCCGTTTCAGGTTTCAGTCTTCTCGATTCATAATCCGCGATTTTATTTTCTTCGAATTTAATGTAAGAGGCAAAGATTTAAATGTTTCTTTCTTCATACCATTTTCATATTTCTTCCGCTATTTTACTTAACTTCACGATTTGTGTTCCTCCCATGTGGTTAATATAAGTAATAGCTGTGGTGTTGTCTATTCTTAAGAGGATATTACACTCTCGCTTGTCCTTCGCAAAGAACTTCAGGCCGAAAAATGCAGCCAGAAGCTGGAGATAATTAATATGATTATATTTATCTGCTTGACTCCCATGCCCATGAGCTCTATCGCCCTCTACCCATGCACCCCATCCTGTCAAGGAAGCATCTGCATAAATTTCCATACAACATTTTTTCATCCGGACTGAATCGAAGACAGTCATCCCGTTGGTCTTAGGGGAGAACGGGGCAAAATGGCACAGCGGGGCAAAACGGGACTGTGAGGCCAAAACCCAGTTTTCCAATGATAGTTCGATTCCCCATTTTGTCCCAACGATACATGCGGATTTTCAAACCTGTTTCGCCCCACGTACCACCATCGCCACCATCTCAAAGTTATTGGAGATTTGCGTTTTGTCCCATTATCCCGTTTTGCCCCGATGTGCCATTTTGCCCCGCTCTCCCCTACTCCAAGTGAATTCCTCACGAGTGTCAGTTGGTATAACCATTTCAGCTTCGAAATTTTTGTGATTCGCTCTAAACGCGTAATACTTTTCGCGTTCTAAGTAGTGATGGGCGATGTTCACTCGATGTTCTGAAAATCGATATTTTTCGCGTGTTTCATCGATTATTTAATTCGATGTTTTATGCATCGATTCATCGAAACATAATCGATTATTAAAGCAAATAATCGATTTTTTTACTGGCAATGCGCAGGCGCAGTAGTAGGCCATGAAATTTATTAATTCAAAAGTTCGATGGCGAAAATTTCTATATCGGTTTGACTACGGCTTAGCTATTCGGCACCTGCGTAATATCTTTGACTGATCTTTTCATGTCGGGTGTACTGTTTGCACCTCTGACTATTCGGCTTTCTAATTCACCGTGCAATGCTCATCT
Source organism: Ichneumoninae sp. A BG-2022a (assembly GCA_030522665.1). NCBI lineage: Eukaryota > Metazoa > Arthropoda > Insecta > Hymenoptera > Ichneumonidae > Ichneumoninae sp. A BG-2022a. Next base: position 8,515 of record JAPYZC010007301.1, on the reverse strand, counting down.
CGCATGAAGTATAAAAAGAAGTGACCGTATTGTGTAGATCAGAGCTACATTGTACAAAAAAATTATAAATTTAAAGTACAATTGTGATGAAAAATGAATATACTTTTTCATTTAAATGAAAGTAAATTATCAAAATTAAAGTAACTGATTCTAATATATATTTTGGGAGACTGTGGATTTGTTTGTTTGTTTGTCCCACCCCCTATTAGCAGCCAACTTCACGTCCTTGTTCCAGAGTGGCTGAAGTCCCGGAGAGGCTAAAGTCCCGGAGTGACTAGAATCTCGGAGTGGCTAAAGTCCCGGAGTTGTTAAAGTCTCGGAGTGGCTAAAGTCCCGGAGTAGCTACAGTCCCGGAGAGGCTAAAATATCGAAGTTGTCACAGTCCCGGAGTGGCTAAAATCTCGGAGTTGTCGAAGTCCCGGAGTGACTAAAGTCTTGAACTAAAGTCCCAGAGTGGCTATAATTTTAGTAGGAACACGCTTTTTTTATTTTTATTGAATTAATGCTGCGTTATGATTTACCGTAAAACTATTGAGCAACATAATTAATCAATATTATCATCAACATCATTAATTTGCAAACTGCTGCAATTCGTCAATCAAAAAAAAAAAAAAACTATAAGATATAAAATTTAACGCACTGAAACTGCGAGCGCGCGAAGCACGCGAGTCACAACAACCTGCTAGTTAAAAATAAAGTATTCCCAATGTTTTTAATACACTGAACATTAATTTTTTATTACAATTGTACATGAAATTTAATATACGAATTTTTGCATAAAATACATTAAATTTCATGCGAATTTTTTTTACAGTGTAGGTAGGCAGTACTTGAAATACCGGATGCTTGTTGGGTACTTTGAGTATATACATGAAGTATACAAGTATTTTTTAATACTCCAAATACTTTTTTTACGATTTCAAGTGCCACGAACAAGTTTTTTATTTTTTGTACTTTTTGAGTACACACTCCCAAAACCAGTGCGTTCGTCTAGTGGTTATCGTGTTCGCCTCTAAACCAGAGCACCGTTAGGTCAAGGGTTCGATTCCCGGTGCTGTCGTTTCAGCGAGAAATAAAAATATGGGCGGGACATAGCTCCAGATATATACTTGAGGCACACGCATACTTGTCCGTGTTTGCCACCAGTATATAGCTGTAGTCCATGTTTACACTTTCGGCGAAACTAGGATCAGCTCCGGTGCCGTGAAGCGAATCTGAGACCGTGGTAGAGGGGGGGGGGGGGGGGGGGGGGGGGGGGGGGGGGGGGGGGAATTCGGCTGCAGCCGCAAAAACGGGGACTTTTGTCTTTACGCTCGGTGCGTAAGGACAAAAAACAGAAATCTACATAAAATAAATGAGGACTTAGTGATTACGCATCAACCGAACCGATCTGCTATAAAGCAACAGCTTTGAGAAGCGGAGGACAATAGCAGAGTACACACTCTCATTACGGATACTCGACATCCCGTTTCTATTAATATATGATTATTTGTCCAAACTTTTCAAGAAGTATAATTTTAACGAGAAACAACAATACAGGGCCCTTTTGTTTTTCTGGATGACATTTTTTATCAACTTTTTGTTTAATGAAAAAAAGGGAAGAATGCGTCACATGTAGAATGAGTGGACCCAAAGCCGCGAGACAGAGTGATATATCTCGTTGCTTTTCGATCATTCGTTTGTCTCTTGTAATAACAGGCTCGAGAAGAGATGCCTTAATTTGTGCCTTTAATTTCGGTGGTTCCATTATTGAGCAATTCTCCGGATCTGGATATTTCTTGAATATCTGTTGGCGTTGTTCTTTTGGAAGGCCCTCTTTTAGAATGTCTTTCCATCTGATGAAGATGTCATTGTGTATGCAGGAGCCAATTTCTTCTCGGCGTCCAGACATTGGCCTATCGCTTTCAACAACTTCTCTTTGAGCACTGGGTCCGCTGGAGCTTCTGCTACTGTTCATTCTACTTCGTGTTGATCCTTCGACTCTGTCGTAGAGCTATCGGTGTTGTTTGGAACAGTTTTCTACTTCACTCAGACTCCGCAGGAGCTGCTTCTGTTTTTGATGTTTCTTCATGTGTATCCATCGGTTTTAGCTACTCAAAACTTAAGTAACGCAATCTCAATGAAAAGTGCGTGCAGAATATTGGAGAACCAGTGAGGTAAATACTTCTATTAGTGGTCATGTAAGAATTGTGTCCAAAACAACTCGAAATATTGATACAATCATGCGTACCCGGTCACTGAAATCGAGCTGCTTCCCTTGTCTCCGTATAAAAATAGTGGAAAGCCGTCTTCGACAAAGCTCGGCAAAATCCTCACAAACATCCTTTTACTTACTTTCCTGTCTTTTCAATTCACACTTCTTTATTACTAGCTGTATTGAAGATACATTCCACAGAAAAATGAAGAAAAAAAATTACTGGAAATGACGTCACTTCCGTCACTTAAAAATCTCGGTTTCCATTGGCGATCAAAAACTAAGAATGCGAAACCGGAAACGACGTTTTGAAACTCGAAGTGACGCTCTCCCATATGATATTTTTGAACTAGCGATATTTTCGATGTATCATCTTTTTAGGGGAGGATGTATAAAAATGTCCAAACTATATATACATTTTCGCATAGAGGCTGTTATTTGTGGTCGAATTCTGGTCCATGCATTCAAATGTTCGATCCGGTATAGGGCAAAAGTGGGGAATATGGCCCAGTCCATATATCATTGATTTACGTGTTAATCGAGGTGGGCCATGTTCACCACTTTTATCCTATACCAACATCCATGTCTTCAAGTTAATTTGTAAATTTCATACACGCGTGTGCAGTAATTGTATAGTACATTTACTATAGTGGGTTATTGTAATATGATTAAATAATATTCCCACAATATGAATTTGACACATGGTTTTTTGATTTCTGCTTTTTAACATTGTATTTAGAATCAAAGAATACAGTTCAAACTTGATATATTAGAGTCTTCGCACCTTCCTCTTCCGACCGACGATAAATAATCCTCGCGGCCGACTCTAAAATTACCAGGCATAAAACTGTCGACGGGGCGAATTGGCCAAAGGTGTAATTAAGAATTTTGTCATTTGACGCACGATTGGAAAGAGAGCGAAGGGAATCGGCCTGAAAGCCCATCGAGAGATTTCAGCGGCGTGTAACCGCGAAGCCTCGAAGGGAATTGCGGATGAGAGCGAGGGGTACGGAAGAGTTACGTGTCTGCTGCGTGTTCGTGTGTGTATTATAATTTAAGGGATTAATAATTCATACGTAGCTCGTTCGCTACCCGAGTGGCCGCAGTGATACCCTGCCATTAGGTGTGTGCCGGACCAACTCTCTCTCTATCTCTCACCCGCCTCATACCTCAAGAGAGAGAGAGAGAGAGAGAGAGGGGGGGGGGGATTCGCGCACCCTATGTCGCTGCTGCAATGCGCGTCTCCCGGTGGCTCGAATATATCCTCCCTCCCTTCCTCTCTCCCTTCTCTCTCTCCCTCTCGCCGTTATGAATATTCAACGGAGTTCGCACACCGTACGTTTGACCCTTCGCGTATTAACCGCCCCCGGGACTTATGAAATTCATTCGAGCGCACGGATTCTCTCATACCTCGCGCGCGAGACGGCGCCGATGCCGATGCCGAGACCGAGGTTTTAAACCTCGACGTATACGGATTAATCACGATCGATCTTCCCGCCACGTTTTGCAACTCGCCGCTGTCTCTCCGCCGCATCGATAATCTTTTTATTTATTACTCTCCGTTCGCGATTTATATGATTCAAATTGAGCGTTCCGATTTAATCTCTTATCGAGTTCAATTTTTATTTTTTGTTTTGTACATTTTTTTTTTCATTTTTCGTGTTTCAGGCCCTCAGAGAACCGTTCACGTTCTTCACAATTCGGAACAGCCTGCCTCGGTCTTTGCAGTTCTGGAGTCCGGAACAAAGATCGTTCCACTGATCGCCGATGGACTTTTCGATCTGCTGATGCTCAAGATGACCAGTATCTACACCAGCAAGAAACAAACGAAGATCGAATCGAAGGGACCGCGTTTCGAAATAGGTGACTTTTGCGTGAAACTCGGGAGCGTTTCGATGAGCGGAAATTTCAAGGGAGTTCTCGTCGAGGTTTGTCAAGTTGTTTATTCTTTTTCGTGATTTTTAATAATAGGGGATAGTCACGTACATTCATACATGATCACATTCCATATCGAATTGGTTTTATCGGTTTTTTGTCCGGACCAATTTTCTAAAATTACTTACTTGACATTCAATTGAAATTGTAAAATGTTTACTTTTTATTAACCAAAGGACCTTGGCTCTATGAGAACCGAAAAGATCGATGTATTAATTTGAATGAGCTCCACCGATACTCAGGCATGAACTAAATGAAATAATATGCGAGATGTAAGCCAGCATATTCATTTTTTTCAGAGAAATTAATTTCCTCTTGCTTAACATTCTTGATCACCAGAAATTAGCTGATAAGATAAAGCTGAAATAATATAATCTTCACTCCCAATATTAATACATGATTTAACAATAATCATGACAACAGATACAGCCAAAAAAAGTTTTGGTAAGATAAAAAAAATTGTTTGAATCAACCAAATCCGGCGGTTGCGAGTGGCGAAGGAAATATTTAGTTAAGTTGACTAAAAAGTTACATCAGCATTTAAAGAAATCATTTCATTGTTCCAACTAAGAATATGTTTGACCGAACAGAATAGGCAATTATATTAATGGAAAAAAGTTTGGCCCAACTCAATCTGGAGTTGGGTCCTGGCACTGTTGTTTACGTTGTTTATACCAATTAATTTTATACATTGTTGCATCGTCGTTACATGTTCAATTGTTGTCAGTACAATCGTTACTTATCAATATAACACAATTTTTACAAATAAAGAAGCTATATATCCTAGCGGGGCTTGAATCTCGAAACTACCGCATTCTGAAGTAGTAGCTTACTACTACGCTACAATCGCTTATTGATATATGCAATCTTGAATCGGATATATAAGTTATTACTTCTATTTTCCGACATTGACTTAGACTCAATTTCCATGATTTGACATGGAAATATGGAAACAACATGAAAGTTGTTTATTGTGGGCATAATATTTTTAAATGACTAAATTGACGTCTTGGTGAATTGAATAACATCAATTTCAAGGTGAAAAATGTTTCGTATATATACGAACACATGGAATCACTATTTTTTCAATTCGACGAAATATAAGTTCAAGTCAAAATAATAAACCTTCTGTATGTCGACAGTACATACGAGTAAATCGAAAAAAAGTTGTTTATTTAATGCAGTTTTGGTTCACTTTGCATCAACGTGGGAATCGCAGTAACTGCTATACGCAATTAACACAACCACACCAGTTTTATTGTTTTAACAACGATGCAGTCTATTTAAATGGGCCCGGATTGATTCAAACCAATTTTATGAGGTTCACATCACCAAATATTTTTTTCGGTGTAGATAATTATAAACGGTAAATCACCACCCTTGAACAAGTTATAGGAACCGTGATTGAAACGAAAAGAAGAAAATAATATAACAATTCAATTTTACTCAACTTGCAAGTCAAGTGTTTCCATGTTGGCTCTTTCTTTACCTCCGGGGCTTGCATAAATGGAATTGAGGTTGCAAAAAAGTCCACTGATCGGCCAAGCACGATCGAGTGCGTTCGACACGAGGCGTCCTTGCTATGCCCTCTTTCTCAATAATTATCATACTGGATTCACCGTGTTGCTCCTTCGATATCTTCGTATAGAAACGAGCGTCAAGAAAACGTTTCCGTTTCGCACCTGAGTACTCCTATCGATTGTATTGATTTTCGATATCGCCTATTGTTTCGACGGTCACTCGATTGAGACTCTCGCGACGCGAAAATTAAATTTGAGCTCTCATTCTTTCAACATTTTTATAAATTCATTATGTGAAACTTAAATAAAAATTTGAAGTTTATTATTTTTAATTTAATCGAAATTTTGATTCGTTTATTACGGGAAATTTAATTGAAATTTTTACCGGTTTAGTATTTGGAAGTTAATTAAAATTCATTATTCAATGAAATTTATTATTCGAAATTTTGATTCATTCATGATTTACTCAACGGCGGCAATATTTCCATTTTCCAACAAGTCCCAGATAGGCCGGCCCTGTAAATGTCGCGCGTTATACGGATAACCTAGGCATTGATTTTTTTTAGCTGTTACACGCGTTTTTAACGAGCGGTATAGTGGTGCCTGGAGGTGCGATATCGATCGATCGACGTATGTATGTGTCCAGGCATCCACGCACCGAGACCCCTGCCATCGTCGTTTCGTGCTCGACCCTTCTACACCGCCCATCCCGATTGTCGCTCTCGTGTTTAATGTACGCGTACATACGCGATAGTCTACATAGACTGTCGTGTTCTACAGTGGAGCATCGTCGCACAGAAATCTCTCGTATATGCGACATAAACACTACTGAGCTACATATCCATATATTCGGCGAACGATAGTACAATTTGTCGCTGCCAATGTCGCTTTAGTATGGTTCTCTTCGCTCACCTTCGCAATGCAAACGTGCACACATCGGTGTTGTCCCATCCGGGTACCGGCTGTTTCGACCAGTCACATATTTCCTGTTAACTTATAAAGGGTTCATTTGCACGTACAAAACTAACTACTGGTGACGTGAATTACGCATCGTCCAAGGACCAAAATATTTAATACACCGTAAAAATTAAGTTTGCAGAATCGGCGTTCTAACAAAAAATTAATCGTTAGTCACACGCAACTTGCCGGTCCGGTTGTCATGTTATCGACCGTTTTTAGAATTTACCATTAATCATGTAACAAAATTTATCATCAGTTACTTAACAAAATTTACTATTAATAATTTGTATTTAAAATATACTTATCGCGGCATTAATCATGAATAAACCGCTCTTGAAGATGCCGTCAATTACGTTTGTATTTAACGTACACTGTATTTATTATTAGTATATATATTGCGATTAATGGCGGTAACTAGGATAGTGGCGGAAAGTGGGCCGTTTACCTTACATGCTCGCAAAATTCGGGCCTTGCTGGTAGTTCTAACCTTTCAAAAAACAAATCAGTTTTTTTTCTTAAACGAAATAATTGCAGTACAATATTTATTTAATTTTTGACTCTGCCATTTCTGAACAAACTGCCGGTGAAACTAATGTAAAATCGCTACTGCGACCAATCGACGGTGGTGAGCGTAGAGCGAAAGTGCCCGGTAGTCCGTAGCGTGTAGTGTAACGTGTGCGAGTTCTTCCACCCACGGAATTCACAGAGCCATTTGTATCGGTGACTGGGCCGTTTGTCCCAGAGTCGAGAGTCTCCTCTCGTAACCCGAGAGAGTGCAGACCACCCCGCGTGTAGCGCGATAAACCCGGTTTCTCCATTAATTCCAATGGGAGAGTCATAGAACGCGACCATCTCCCTTTCTCCCTAAGGTTTCTCTGGTCTCCCCGGGGAACGCGTACTTTTCATTACTACTTTTTCCGATAGATGTTCTGGGATACGAGGAGGCACAGGGTGCGCTAGATACAACCCACCGCTAAATCGCCCTTCCTTTCGTCCTACCGACAGATTGTCACACGGCTACATTCACTCCTTCGTTGATAATTTGTTTTTTTTTTCTTCAAGACCACCGAGACCATAAGCAATCCTTCGACAATGTTACCGCCACCGCTATAATAGGATGATTCAGAAAATCGTTTTTAATCTCTGTCTGAAGAGAGACCGATCAATGTTCTGTCGAAAATACGAAAATACGAAAATACGAAAATATGAAAATATGAAAATATGAAAATATGAAAATATGAAAATACGAAAACACGAAAATACGAAAATATGAAAATATGAAAATATGAAAATATGAAAATATGAAAATATGAAAATATGAAAATATGAAAATATGAAAATACGAAAACACGAAAATACGAAAATACGAAAATCTTGTAATTAAAAATGACTTTTCTACATCGCTCAGAGAAACGGCAGGGTGGAAAACTTTATACTACGACGTTAAAAAGATGGAACACTCATCCTCACAGCAATTTTTGGACTCCCTTCTCTTCTCTCCTCTTTCTATCTTTATTATTCTTACACAATATACTTTCACCGGCTTCTCTATCCTCGACACTGCTCTCACACTGCTTCTCGACTCTCGGGGTGCATCCTGCCCTCCCTCTTCGAAGCTTTTCAGCTTGGCTTGGAAATTCATTGGAGTATCGCGCTCCGCCCAACTCTCTAGAGCTCTCCGGATTAAACATTTTTTTCTCACTCGACAAGGGTAAATACTTTACGAAAATATATCTGGCGACACGGAACCCGTGAGGTCTTCGAGTTTTTCATCATTGCAAAAATTTTGAGGGCTCAATTGAAATGAAAAAAAGCTGAAAATTGAAACTTTCATATCGCTTCTTCATAAAAGTTGAAAATTGAAATTCGCGAAGCTTCTTCTATGAGGAAGCATTGTCTGTATTTT
>JAPYZC010007298.1:0-21634 GCA_030522665.1 Ichneumoninae sp. A BG-2022a | reverse complement strand
ATGAATTTGTTAATAACATTTTGCAATTATTATTATGCAAAATTAATCTTCTCAGTACCTTTAGTATACATGATTTTTTTTCAGATTTTTACACCATCAGGAAGTACTTGCAATTTTCTCTTATTGTTGTCGAACTTATGCGAAGTCAGCGCTCAGCGAGATTCCCACCTTAAGGTCGTACTAGCGGACAGCCTGAGCCCACGTGAGTTTAGAGAGAGTTGAGAGAGGAAATGCGAACACTTCTCGATGAGATAAAAATCTGAAAAAAATCAACTATATGGAAGGTACTGAAAAGATTAATTTTGCATAATAATAATTCCAAAATGTTAATAAACAAATTAACAAAAAAAAATTCCCAACAAATCACCCGGCAACCTAACTTTCTTTTTTATGAAAACGATTGGGTAATTTTTCTGAATACGTATGAATCTTTTCAGAATTTCGTATAATTTTTAAAAATCGTATTTTTAGTTAATACAAAAACGTAATTTTCAAAAATTACACACAATTCTTAAAAAATTCATACGTGTTCAAAAATATTAACAAATTGTTTTTATATGAACAAAAAGTTAAGTTGCCGGGAAATTTGTTGAACAGTTTTCTTTTTCATTCATTTGTTAATAATATTTTGGAATTATTATTATGCATAATCAATCTTTTCAGCACCTTCCATATGCTTGATTTTTTTCAGATTTTTATCCCGTCGATAAATGTTCGCAATTCTCTGTCAATTCTCTATGAACTGACGTGGGCTCAGGCTGTCCGCTAGTATTACCTTAAGCAATTATTTGATCGAATCGATTCAAAATTTGGTGATTCAAACATTTTTATTGTACGAACCATGCCTCGCTGAATCCAACCATTTCTTTTTGTCAGTGCGGAGAATTATGTATAATTATATATATAAATAATATATATAATTCGAATCTGACGAGACAATCGGTCCAAAAAAAATGGTTGTATTAACCAAAAGTTGGGGTGACATAGGTTCAAAGCTGTTACTTGTTTGGTTCAAATAAATCATGTTTTTGTTAAGCGATTATTTGCTGCAATCGATCACAAATGTGTCGACCCAAAAAAATATTTTTGTTGTACCAACCAAGTAACATCTTTAAACGCATGTCATCGCGTCCTGCTCAATCCAACCATTTATTTTTCATAGTGCAGAGAATTATCGTTTCGTGTCGTAATTAGAATCTGACGAGACGATCGCTCCAGTCGATACAACAGGACGTTCGATCGAGACGAATATGAATTAAAAATTCCGAGCATTGTTCGACCGTCGAAACCGAATCTCCCGGACCGTCGAATAATTACCGATCTACCGGACCGGAGTGCCAGAACGAAAACGTCGGCGCCGCCGGTCACTAATTATTTCTAATTGGCCCATAAAAGCTTGGGCGGTTCGTCGATTTCGATCTTTGATCGTTCAGTAATTTCGAAGGATTCGCACCTGTGAGTTCGGTGAGAGGAGCGGACAAAAAAATTCATAATACACTTAATGATTTTCGTACGGGAAGTCATGGGAAGCTGGCTTGGACCGTTCTTTCTCTCTGCCAAATTGCCACCGAGCCGACCGGTAACAGTACTTCGATTACTTTTCACGATTCTTCGTCGTCTCCTTTTTTCCAATCGCTGTTCCCTACACACTGAGCCGTGTGTCGATCCCCGCTGCGTTCTCCTCGCGAATACTCAGAATAATAATTTATTTGACCGACGCCCCGCAAATAAATATTTATTTGGTCTAAACCAATATTTGTTGAAACCAAATAAATACCATTACCTGTGGTAACCCTCTCTGTGACGATTGTATGAAATTGCAGCCATGTACTGTAGTGCTAAAATTGTTGGTAATATCTTGCAAACTTGTATATTTCTAATTATTGTCCACAAACGTCCACAATTTTTTATTTGTTTATTTTCAGTTTACAAACAAACGTACAAACTGAATTTGTAAATGACACCGCAAATAAAAGGACAAGATCGTATATTCGAATAAGTGACAAACTCGTTTGTCAATTATTTAACAAAATTATTTTTACGAAATTTTGAATAACGATTTTACGAAATTATTTTTTTACTGTGTATGGCAGAAAGTCGCGGATTATCCAAGAATGTTTACTTTAATTCCACAGATCGAGCCCTAGCGCCCTATTGCTATGTGTTATGGTAATATCTCTAAAGCGATATAGTCATTTTTACTAGATCCTTCTCCCCGTGTATACGCATTAATACAATACCATACCATAGACCAAATAAATACCATTCCATGTGGTAACCCTCTCTGTGATGATTTTATGAAATTGAAGTAATCTAGTACTAAAATAGTTGGTAATATTTTGTAAACCTGTATATCATACAACTTAATACACTTAATGATTTTATCTATATATATTTATCTATATATTGTATGAAATCATTAATTCCGAAGATTCGGACCCTCTTGCGACGAGAATGTATTATTCTTATACGTAATAAATCCACATATATTACCATAAACCAAATAAATATTTGTTTGATTTAAATAAATATTAATTTAAACCAAACAACTGTTTATTTGCGGATTCCCGTTAAATAAATGATTCTTCTGGTTGAAAGAACGACTCATCAATCACAAACCCTCGTCGCGCACAGCTTGGAATTTTATGAAGGGATAATTTTCGGTAGTCCGATTAATTTCCGCGCCAATCGCACCGGGAATAGCGAGGGTCAAGGCTAATTATTCCAATAGCTCGAACGAATGGATAAGCCATAATTACAGTAATCCGCACAGGGGACAGCGGGGATGAAGGAACGCCCACGAAGAAGTCGTAAGTGCCTCGGTGTACGATGATGTGTGTTATCCGCGATGAGGATGAGTAAGCTTCCCATGCTTTTCGAGGAAGACATTAGACCGTCGCGGTTGCTTTTCAGCCTTTTCATTTTTTTTTTGTTTTTTTTTTCTTTTCCTCTTCTTTTTTTCTTCTATTCTCCCCGATCTCGCGGCCGCCGTTGGATAATTGCTCGTTACGTTGCAGATTCGTCGGCGAACAGCATCAAATCGTTCGATAAAACTTTCTAGCGTTGGCAACGAACGACGGCAAAGAACGACACGAATGTTCCTTACACGTGAAGATAATCGGAGAACGCCTTTAACACCGGAGTATGTACACCGGTGTACAAAGGTCCCTGTGGCGGATCTCTGAATTCTCCTTTCTACTCGTGGCTTCGCGTCACGATTCTTAACGCCGAGCCGGCATGCAGCTGCACAGAAATTACCGTAGGAGCAGCCCGATTCATCTCCTCGGACGAATCATACTTTTATTGTCGCCAACTCTTTTCCGAGTCATTTTTCATTTCAATCCTGGAGAGTAAAAAAAGGTTCGTAAATTCATAAGCACACTGATAAAAAAATAGGCTTGAATCAACTACACTGAAAAAAAATTTGCTTGCGGGCTGCCGAAGAAAAAAACGTTTGTTTCATTTCTACTTTCAATTCTTACAATTCCATGTGATATTGAAACAACGACAGCACAGCAAGACTGTCAAGGTGACATGTTGTCGTTTCAATCCGGTATGAAATTGTACGAATTCAGAGTAGAATTGAAACAACGTTTTTACTTCATTGGCAGCCCGAAGGCAAATTTTACTTGATTCAATGATATTTTTTTTTCTGTGTAAGATTCGGGCATGGACGTTCAACTAAATATTTTTTTGGTAAAGTTAAAAAATTTGTTAGTTCAACAATTTTTTGGGTGATCTCACGAAAATATTGTTGAGACATTAAAATATTTTGTTCGACCAATTAAATATTTATTTGAACGTCTCTGCCCGAATCTTTGTGGATTCAACTGTACTTTTTTATCAGTGCATGTTTGTCAAATGAAAAAATAATTTCTCCAAAAAAAAAAAAAAATGATGTCTAAAATTGACGAATCGCATACGGAAATACTGAGCCCGGATGTCGTTATTTTTCATGTCAATCCTGGAGAGTTAAAAAAGTGTTGTAAATTCGTAACCGTGTTTTTCAAATGAACAAATAATTTCTACAAAAAAAAGTTAATTGATTTCAAAAAATTAATTTAATAAAATTAATTTCTACAAAAGTAAAAAATTGACGGATCGCATCCGGCTGTACTGAGCCGGGATGTTCGGCAATGCATTCAGCACGGGCTTCACAATTACTCGTACTTTCTCATTGTCACGTTTTCGAGTCGAGTTCATCTCCTCGGACGAATTATATTTTTATCGTCGCGGACTCTTTTCCGAGTCATTTTTCATTTCCATCGTAGTCGTAACTTAAAAAAAGCTTTGTAAATTTATACGCATTTTTGTCGAAATAAAGAACAATTAAAAAAAAAAAAATTATGCAAAAAATTGACGAATGGCATCCGGCACTACAGAGCCAGGATGTTCGACAACGCGCTCAGCACGAGCTCCAATTTACTCGTACAATTCGCGCCTCGTACTTTTCTCATAGCGACGCTCTCCAGTCACGTATCTACCGTGCACTTGTACAGTGCAACGTGCACCAGACAAGATTTCACGGCTCTCTCGACTGGCGGATACGTGCCAAAGAAAATTTCCGTCTGCTCCTGTCTATGTATCGTCGTTTAAGGCTCGGGAAAGTGTCAGGGCCTTTTGCCAGTGAAAGTGGTGCCCGTACAATACATCGGGCTAATGGGTACAGACAAGTGTCGTCGCCTCGTTCGTTTTCCGGTACATCCACAATAACTACGAACCGAACAGGGTTTAGGAGAGAGCTGGGCAAAACGGACCACGGTTCTCCATTTCAAAGAGGACTTCTTGTTTGATGTCCCGCGAGAAATTGGTACAGAAAGGTCCGTTTTGCCTCTGGTTCGTTTTGGCAAACCGCAATCTCCCCAATGTGTATGTGTATATCTCTCTATAATATAAAAAGATTTCGCCGCCGCCGTGTCAAGAATCGAGGGGGGGGGGGGGGTAAAGACTTAGAATATTAAGGGCTTAAGTCCATGCTTAAAGGGCCTTGGAATAATAAGGGCCTAAGTCCCTTTAAGCTAAATGGACTTAAGCCCTTATTATTCGAAGCCATTATTATTATTGTTATCCAAAAATACCGGAGGATCAGTAGAATATCGCTGTACCGACATGGGTTTTACGCAGTTTCCCTGTGTCCTCGGCGAATGCGGTGCAGTTAGGGGGAAGTAACTAGGCTGCGGACGCACGGAATTAGAATAGGTCAGCGAAGTGCGGGTAGGAAAGTGTTAGAATAGGTACATGGTTAGGCTAGGGGGGGAGCTAAGGTAAAAACCCCTAAGGGGTATACCTGGAACGGAACAATAATAAAAAAAAAAGTTTTATTGTTAATGGTTAGCATAAGGGCATTTGGAATAGTAGGGGGTAAAAGACTTAGAATAACAAGGGCTTATTAATCTTATATATCTATAATATATCTATAATATAAAAAGATTTCGCTGCCGTCGTCTCAAGAATAGGGGGGGGGGAAGACTTAGAATAATAAAGACTTAAGTCTTGCTTTTTTTTAATATGTATAGGGTAAAAGTGGTGAATATGGCTCACCTCGATTAACACGTAAATCAATGATATTTGGACCGGGCCATATTCCCCACTTTTACCCTATACCTCTCTATAATACAAACCCATCCAAGTATTGAACCCGTCTTTTGAAGTATTTAGAATAATAAGGGTTTACGTCCGAACCGACCTTCCGGTTGAGCGACTTATGCAACGTCCGTTTCGAAACACTTGTGGTTTGGAAGGGTGACGAGCGGTGAGATGAAAGAAAAGAATGAACGGAGAAAGACAGTGTAAGAGGAGATCCGCTCCTAACTCCGTTACTCCGAACTACCGCTTATCGAGAGTGCGCATGGGGGAGGGGGGGAGGGGGAGGCCTTCAAGGTCATGTTCGACCAACATGTGGCTGTTACCCCTTTTACTTCCTCCTCGGAGCTCCTCCGACTCTCTTTCGCTGGCTAGCTGACCGGGAACAGCGAGACATCGCTCGCTGCCACCAACCCGTGCGGCAATCACACATCGTGATGTGGACAATGTATTCATCGCTGTTATTACCGCAGCGATGTAACAATTATAATTGATCTCTCAGTTAACTCACTAACAGGTTAACCGCGATGGGTTGACCAGTCGGTTCGATCATATTTATTTTTACTCGTGAGTTGATTGGTTTTTGACCGGATGTGACGACGCACGGGATAACGTCACTTCCGGTTTAGAAGTTTCATTTTCCGACCGCAAGCAACGTCATACCAGAAATACGTCACTTCTGGCTTGAAAATCTTCTTTTTTCGAACGGAAGTGACGTCATATCTGAAATACGTCATTTCCGGTTTAAAAGTTTCATTTCCGACCGGAAGTGGCGTCATATCAGAAATACGTCACTTTCGACTTGAAAATCTTATTTTTCGACCGGAAGTTACGTCATGCCAGACAACTGGTTATAAAATATGATTTTTCGACCGGAAGCGACGTTATACCAGCAACACGTCACTTCCGGTTTGAAAATCTAATTTTTTCGAACGAAATAGACATCATACCTGAAATACGTCACTTCAGGTTTAATAGTTTCATTTTTCAGAAATACGTCACTTGCGGCTTGAAAATCTTATTTTTCGACCGGAAGTGACTTCATGCCAGAAATACGTCACTTCCGACTTGAAAACCTAATTTTTCGACCGGAAGTGACGTCACGTCAGAAATACGTCATTTCCGGTTTGAAAATCAATTTTTTTCGACCGGACGTGACAGCAATTTAGGCGTTAGATACGCGTTGAAAAAAAAGTAGTCGTCTATTTATCGAGCTTCATTTTTATTGTCTACCCTATTACAACCGTCGCGAACCGTCCCACTTCGCGAGCATTCCCACAGTAGTTCATCGTCATATAAATTTTATAATTACACAGACAAAATGATGAATCTCAGGTGGTTTCTTGCATTACAGGAGACGACATGTTAGCCACCACCCTTCGGATGATCGAAAGTGATTAGACGAGCGAGCGTTCGTCAGGAGACGGTTGAACCAGTTCGGAAGTCGGAAATATCCCACAGTAAATGACCACTCTCATCGGCTCGAGACTCGAGCGGAGTTCTCTCGGTCCGAGGCTCGCCGCGTCCAAGCGCAGCATCCTCACCGCCTCTCGCTTTCTCCCGTTCCCCCGCTCCTCTATCGACCCTCTAACGACTCTCGCCGCACGGTTCGCGAACACCGACGTGATATAACGAGCTAACGACCGGACGACTAACGACTTTGATCGAGCTAGAGAGTGCCGGCCCACAGTGCAAGGCGAAGCCCGCAGTGGCCTCACTTCGCGTTCGTCTCTCCGCTCGACTCCGGCCGGCTCCACCGCTCCCCGCGCCCGACAGTGGTAACGCTCTTCTTCGTCTCGTTCTTCTGGGCAGCTCACTCCGGCGATACGACCTTGAATCCGGAGCGTTATAGAAGCCGCTACCTCATAAGTTTTCAGGAGCAAAAAAAAAAACGCACTCTTGGCGCGATCGGTGGAACCCGTAAAACTCACCGGCGAACCTTTCTTTCTCATGAAACTCGGGGATCGCGATACGGCTGTCCGACCTTCCTTCGTCCCGGTCCGTTCGAGACTCGAGAATTTTGATGACGACGACGTGACGATGCAGACCGGGCGCGTTCCGAGACGTACGGGCGAGGGAAGGATTAGTACGATATTAGCGGGTCGGAGAGTTCTAGGTTGGCTCCTTCCGCTCGTTTCGTCGCGGAGATCAAAGTAGGAGGGCGATCTGGTGGTTGTCGACTGATGAGCTTTTTAGACCTCGGCATGAAGCCGTTGGTTTGGGAGTTCATTTTTGGGATGCTCCAAAATCAGTGGGTCAATGAGAGTTTCGTGATTGTTGATAAGTTTGTTGAAACCTGTCGTCAGTCTTAACTGCTCATTTTTGGGATGCTCCAAAATCAGTGGGTCAATGAGAGTTTCGTGATTATTGATAAGTTTGTTGAAACCTGTCGTCAGTCTTAACTGCTCGTTGAACAGTCACTTGCATATTTGAATGGGACGTCACTGTACAATAGTGAGGATGACGACGCTTGACCTAGGAACGGTGACATCGAACGGGCCTGCAGGCCTCACGGCCAAGACGAAACCATTGCTTTCCGAGTTAATTTTTGCGATGCTGCAAGTCAGCGGTTCAACGAGAGTTTCGTGATTATTGACAAGTTTATTAAAACCTGTCATCACTTTTAACAGCTCGCTCTTTGCGACCAACACCCAGTAAAAAAAAAATCTACTTTTTACACCAACTTATTGTCCACAAACATCCACAATTTTTTATTTCTTAATTTTCTAGTTTTGCAAACAAAAGTACAAACTAAAATTGTCAACGACACGGAAAATAAAGGGACAGGTTCGTATATATTCAAATAAGTGACACTCATTTGCCACTTATTTAACAAAATTATTTTTACGCAATTTCGAGTTCCGATTTTACGAAATAATTTTTTAACGTGCAGGAGCAGAGACGTCCAGCTCATTCGCATCTAACTTGCCTTCGCTCCACAACAGTGACGATGACAACTCTTGACCGAGGATCGGTGACATCGAACGGGCCTCTCCTCTCCGCCGCCGCGTCACAATGTCCCCCGGCGCTCATTAGTCTCGGGGTCACGCGCTAATAACTCTTACACCGCCGGTGGGGAATCCCATTAACCGACAAGGAAGCTCCTCAACAAACTCGCCGTAGAACGAAGAACGGACGATATCCGGAAAATTAAAAAAAAAAAAAAAACAGTGCCTAGGCACTCGGGCCCTCGCGAGTGAAAGCGCGTAGTCGCAGAGCCTCTCGGCCTCGGGGATTTTCGACTGCCATTGACTCCGAATTTCGTCCGTGTGATTTGTCACACGCCGAATCGCGCGTTCCTCGTCGCGAAGGAAACAGAAGACCCAAAAAAACCTACCTTGTCAAAGCCGTATCGCAAATTACGATTGCGCAATCCAAGATTAACAGCTCTGCCATTCCGGAATCCTCAGCCAGCGAGTTGACAAATGTCTCTCCGGTCGAGGTACAAAAGTGTCTCCGGCTCCGTCGGAGACGCAGAGAGATGATATCTCGCGGGCCCGCTTTATAAGCGAATAATAATCGTCGAGGAAGAGGCTCGAATCGTTCATGCGCGAATTAAGGGCAAGCAGAGTGGATTGCGTGAGGGCATGAGCTTCGCGGTATGCCGTTGAGCAACGGAAGGGAAGCATCCAAGGGGGGTGGGGGAGGGGGGGGGGACATATCGCCGAGAGAGAGTCTTCGGCCTGCGGTGCGGTGGCGGCGTCGACTCTTCTCGAGGAGAGAAGACAGGAGTGCCGAGAGCGGATGGGGCGAGGGTCGGTGGTGGAAGCGAGAGAGCGATGCCAGAGGCAGGTAGCAGTCGAGCAATCAGGTTGGCTGGCAGCCGGCCGATTCTACGGTGCGCGGGGCAGCGGCGTTATTATCTACTTGGGTGGACAGGTGCCACAGGGGGGGTAGGTAAAAGTGGAGGGAAAGGAGTCGGAACGAAGGGATATAGACGAGAGAAGCACCGGAGGAACGTGCAAGAGGAAGACGACGAGGAGGAGGCCGGAGGATGCTGCCAGCAGGTTCGATTCGCCTGGGCTCTTGTGGCCTCCGCCGATGCTTCTGCTCGCGGTGGCCGATCGTTATCGGGACTCTCCCGTGGCCGTAGATTCATGCGGACGCTGAAGCGGGGCTATGGTTTAGCTTCTGCAGCACCAGAAGCAACAGCACGGACGAGCCCCGTGAGGAACACCGACAACTATTCCACTGTAGTTCCTCGCCGGCCGACGCTTTCTGGCTTTAGGGGAGACCGGGGACAAAAGTAACAAAATCGTTTTTAATTTGTTTACCGACAAACCCGAGAGTCTGACGCTTCGGCATCCAATGGTGTACCATTGACCTAGCCTTAGGTTTGTAGTTAAAAAATTTCAAGCAGAAATATGCACAGAATTGCGAACACCGCCCCTTTAAACGCAGACGAAATTGGGTAAATTTGGGCCGCGGTGGGGTCAATTGTAACGGGTAGTGGGGTCATTTGTAACATCCTCCTGCATCAACGAAATCCTTCGCCGACCGCTATTAAGAAATGGAACGGGAGTGCATTAGCACAGAGAAACTTAAATTTAAATAAAAGTTTTAGCCGGCCAAACCATTTTAAATGACCTAACTATACAGCCTCACTCTAAATGTTATATTCTACAATTGGTTGGTTATAAAATATAAGTGTATAAATTATCGCAGATTGCTCAGAATATAAGAATAAAATAAATAAAATATATTGGTATTGGTATTGGTCAATACCAATACCAATACCAATATATTTTATTTATTTTATTCTTACATTCTGAGCAATCTGCGATAATTTATATCTGTGTGGATCTCGTCAGCTAGGCAACACGATACAAAATATTAGTGCGAACAAGCACAAGGAGTTGAAAGGCACATTTTTGCGGAACACTTTGATCGCTGAGACGATTAGTTTCAGATTGTTGTTTACCGATGCCACAGTAACTTTGCTAATAATCATGTGTGGGCTCGATTGTAACAGTCGATCCGGGTCAAGAAACAATCTGAAACTAATCGTCTCAGCGATCAAAATGTTCCTCAAATCACTTCTGCACTCGCGAATCACATTTGGTTTCGGCGAATTGGTATTTTTGAAAACTCAGCTATGAGGTGATTGCATGGTCATAAGGTGATGTCTACAATGTTGCTCGCTTCATGTCCGATGCGCCCGATCATGCGCAGCGTTGCGCGGCCGCTTGTTACAATTGACCCGTGTTACTTTTGTCCCCGGTCTCCCGTACAGTTCCACTATAAATGTTATATTCTACAAGTGGTTGGTAATAAATGAAAAGTGTGTAAATTATCGCAGATTGCTCAGAATGTAAGAATAAAATAAATAAAATATATTGGTATTGGTATTGGTATTGGTAGAAATTAATTATTGCTGGTACAATTGACCCGGATCGACTGTTACAATCGACGCCACACATGATTATTAGCAAAGTTACTGTGGGATCGGTAAATAACAATCTGAAACTAATCGTCTCAGCGATCAAAATGTTCCTCAAAAATGTGCCTTTCAACTCCTTGTGCTTCTTTGCACTAATATTTTGTATTGTGTTGCCTAGCTGACGCGGTCCACACAGCCGAAAAATCACTTCTGCACTCGCGAATCACTTTTGGTTTCGGCGAATTGGTATTTTCGAAAACTCAGCTATGAGGTGATTGCATGGTCATAAGGTGATGTCTATAATGTTGCTCGCTTCATATTCGATGCGCGCGCTTGTTACAATTGACCCGTGTTACTTTTGTCCCCGGTCTCCCTACTTACTTCAACCACTGTCTCGCTCCCTCGTTCCGCAGGGCCACGGCGGGTCGGAAGGGGGGGAGGGGGGGGCAGCGAGGATAATACCGCGAGGGATAAAAGGACTCTCTCTCGGTAGCATAGTTGCACGCACATTCCCAGTTCACAGCCTTGACTCTCTCTCCCTCTTTTCCTTGTTCTCTCCCTCGAACGCGAATGAACGAGCGCAACGAGAGGAATAAACGAGGGAATGAAGGAAGGGCTGGTCAACGGGCCACCGATCCTCAATACAATCTTCGCCTCGCCTGAGAAATCCTCCCGGCTCTCTCTCTCTCTCTCTCTCCTCTACCCGCGCGTGTATTCCTATCCGCTGCCATAGAGCGGTAGATTTTATTTTATTTTTTCCCTTTACTCTTACTTCCATGTACTTGGCGTTGAGACGCTCCCGCGTCCCTTGATGGCCGAGAGCCAAGGGAGAGGAACTCTCTCGCACCGAGAAGGCGGCGAGGATCGGCTCTCCCTCGCGGCTCGCCGTACTCTCGCCGATGGCAATTATACGCGCGCGGAGCCATCCCAGGGCTAGATTCAAGATCAGATAATCCCATCTGTCGGTGTAAACGGAGAGGGCCGCGCAAACGATCCCGCGAACGATCCGCAATCCGCGAGGATCTCCTCATTCTTCTTACCTTCCCCTTTTTTTATTCCTCTTCTCGTTCCTCCTCTATCCCTCCCGACCGACCAATCCGCCGGGCGTTTAATCTAGCTCTCGTTCCTACACGAGTCGTGCCCTCGCAGCGTCGCGCACTTGACGAAGATGAGGGAACGAGGACACACATCGGGGATGTGTGTTTCGGCTGGTCGTCGATCGCGCTCGCCGGCGCGAATCCCCGATGGAAAGGAGGTCGCACGCCCACGCTCGGGTCTCTCGAGGCTCGTGTACGCACGCGGGAGCAATGTCGTCCGAATGTTAATCGAGGCCCGACGCCCACGCTCCGACCCTTACGCGACGAGGAACCTCGGATCGCGTCTCGCCGCTCGCAGAATCGCGCTCCGGTGGCTGCGATCGTTAGCATAATCGGGCTCATCACTTCTCCGCACGACAAATTTCTCGCTGGTCTTTCTCAGTCTCGTCGTCGCGGAGAAACGAGTACCGGAGCTGCGGGTATAAATTGGGGTGCTGAGGAAAAATAAAATAAAATACGAAATGATCTTGATTCGTAATTGTGAGACGTGTCGCGGGACGGGAACGTAATTGAATTCTTGCGACTCCGAGGACGGGGCGGGCGAAGATACACCGGCCTTCGCGGATCGCCACGTCGGATCGCGCCTCCTCCGAAGGACTGCTCCACTTTGCTGCCGAAGGACGGATTACCAAGGTTCGACGGCGAACGAATCGATCGCGGAGTCGAAGTGCACCCCGAAAATCATTGAGTCGCCGCGGTCTCCGCAAAACGATGTATATTTCATTTAAATAGATAGTTGTACACTGTAAAAAAATTTAGTTTGAACGTTAATGAACAGTTTTGGAAGCTTTTTTACATAAAGCGGTTCTGAAATTTCAGACACATGGGCGTTGCAATTTTACAGTAAAATTTGTATTTTTCATGAACATTTTTATAAATTTCCGGCAAAAGATTTGTAATTTTAATATCTGGTATTTTTATTTTACAAGCAAAGTGCATCAATGTTTAATTAATATGAGTAATGTTAGCAAATGTCAAGTTCCAGTACATTAAATTTACAATTTATTTTTACTGTGTAGTAGTGATATGTGCAACGGAGAAGATAATTTGTTTGACGAGACCCGCAAATAAATATTTATTTGGTTTCAATAAATATTTTCATTGATTTAAGTAACTATTTATTTGAATCATATAAACATTTATTTATATCAAATTAATATTTATTTGCGCAGAGAACGTCATATTAATTATTTTTCTGGGTGTGGATTTATCGGCAATATGCCAGATGGAAACATTTTTTGAACACAGCATGACATAACGTAGATTGACATGAGCACACTTATACATATTGCCAAGGGGCCATCGACCCAAGTCCTTCAGCCATTAAATATATATTTATTAGAATAAAATAAATGATTTTTATGATTAAAGTAATTAATTATTATTGGCTCACCCTTAAAATAAATGATTTTTCTGGCTGTAACTTCACGGTAAGCAACGAATGTCAAAGGAGTTTAAATATGAAATCTCGGTCGAGCGTGACTGGCCTTATCGATATAAACGTACGGAATAACGATGTCGGACTGTCTGACCCAGTAAAAATAAAAAAAATAAAAAAAAAAACAAAAATAAATAAATAAGAAATCATCTCTGCCCCGCCGCTGAATCACCGCTGCTCCTAGCGGGCGCTTACGCGCCGTGTCCTACCTGCTGCCTTATTGAGGAACCCGCTTCGCTGCACGAGAGGCTCGCGACAACTGCCCCAGACCGTTCTTTTAACTCCATCTTTTTCTGGTTCTCCTTCACCGCGTCCTCCGCCTCCTCCCGTGTCTCGGGTTATATATTTCCGTATTTCTACTCCACTCTCGTGCAGTCACCGTGTATAAATAGCATTTAGCCGAGCGTGTCCCTCTCATCGCCGCGAGGACGCACACAGGACACTGCGAAAAGCGTGTGCGAACGGAGAATGGTTCCCCGCTGGTCACGCGCGTTCATCGGCGTGCCGTGCGCGTCGCCGAGTTGTCCCAACCGCTCCACCGGGACCGCGAGCGCCGCAGTTCCTGCGTTTCTGTACGTGCGCTCGCCCCGCGAGAAACCGATCTCTCGCCGTCCGGCCTGCACTCAACTTTTGCCTTTTTCTACCGCGCGGGGGCGCGCGCGCGCTCTCGCCCGGTCCGGCCGTGCCCGGCGCATACCCACTTACGAGGAGATACGGACTTCCTAGCTGTAACCAACACCTACTCGACCCGCACGTTTTGCCCACTCGACCCAGAATCCTTGCCGCGGTTTCAGGCGCTCGGCATATCCTTCGCTCGCGATCGACTGGCGGGCTTCTCGCCTTTTTGCTTTCTCATACAAGAAGATCTTTTCGTTAAGAAATATATAGAGGGTAAAAGTGGGGAATATGGATCGGTCCATATCATTGATTTACGTGTTAATCGAGGTGGGCCATATTCACCACCTTTACCCTATAGATTTTTATGTTAGATTACTTAAAATAGGTCGTACCGGCCAGTCAATGGACAATTAAACAGACGAAAAAGCTAAGGAATAGACGTTTTTTTATGCACACTGAGAAAAAAAATTGTTGGATGAATCAATGTGCGTTCCCCCGGGTTCAAAGGCGTTATTTAGTTGGTACAATAAAAAAATTTGTTTGAATCGAAATATTTTGAATCAACTGAAGCGAGTAATCGTTCAATAAAAGAATGGTTTAGTTGTACCAACCAAATGTTTCAATTACTGTAAACGGTATAATTCGAGTGAATATGGAGGCGACGAGTTGACATTTGACATGGGAATGAACTAGCGCTTTGCAATGTTTGGTATTACATTTGGCGAAAATTGATGTGACCATTTAAATTTTATAACAATTGGAAATTTTGAAATTTTTCGGGAAATTTTGTTTTGGTCCGATACGAGTTTGTGCATCAAGGAGTAAAATAATTAGTAGATTCGTCATCAGTGAGGAAAAATACACGAATCATAGCCTCAAAACGACGAATTACCCAATTTTCAACTGGCGATTTTCTACAATACATTTTGCGATCATTTTTTACTTTCCATCTTAGAGACGTAGCATTTTTTTACGTTACAAAAAAAAGTGCAAAATAATTTGCCCATGGCTTCCTCGTTTATTGCAATTTTGTTCACAGCTTCCTCCATGAGGAAGCCAAAATCTATCCACGAAAAAAATTCCCATAGAGAAAGTTCCTCGCAATGTTACATGAGCATGTAACATTGTATTATATGAGCAAAATTATAATAAATGCGGAAGCCATGTGCAAATTACTTTGCACCTTTTTTTTGCCCCTCATTCGTGATTCATTCAAGAGGTAATTCGAGCATCGAGCCTCGACGTCGCCGCCGCGCCCCCCGAGCGGGACAAATCTTCGATGTTTATCTCTCCATAAAGTGTTCGCTCCGGTCGGGACCCCTGTCGAATAAATTCCTCAAAGTTGTCCCGATATCCGCCGCGCTTACTTTGGGCTCCCATTATACCCGCGGATACCTCCCACATTCGACGCTCGAAAGGATTTCTTCCCGGAAACCCGCGGGAGTTCCCGCAGGTTCCGCTGGTTCGGCTCTCTATCATTCCCGACGCCAAAGTATCCCCCTTGCTGAGGGATTCATAGAAGAACAATGACGCACGCACTCCACCCCGAGCCGGACGTCAAACGCGACTAGACACTTCTTCTCTATGCGCTCGGGAGAGCTGTAATCGGGACGAACGTGCCGCTCTCATATTTATTCGCCACTAAAACTCCAAAAATAGGGTTCCTAAAAAAACAAAAAAAACTCCGAGTTCGGTAGACGAGCCACTTAGACTACGCCCAGTTGTCAAATAAATCATCGTCGAGAAGCGGTAAAATTGCGGGCCTCGTTGACTGGCGCCGGCGACACGGTATTTGCCTTCCATTGCAGGGTCTCTTCTCAAACATCTGAATTTCTTTTTTCTTTCATCTATTTTTTTTATATAATGTAACGACCGAGCGAATGATTAATGAGCGTATTTGGTTTTGTGGCGGATATTATTAATAATGGTAAACGTTAATTATCCCGATCGCGCAATGTCACACGTATGTTCGCTTTAAAGGTCTCGTATAGACTCGTCGACATGACGATTGACCTTATATCGATCGTCCGTTCGTTCGTCTATTGTCAAGCCTAACTAGTATCGTGGGCCTTACGGAACAGTCCGCTACACATTCGTTACAATCACTGGAAAAATAAACTGTAATTTTAATGTATCGGTTCGGAAGTTTTTATGCAAAAACTGGTACATTAAATTTAATGTACAATTTCGATTAAAAATTAATGTACTTTTTCATTGAAATTTAAGTAAATTATTAAAATTAAAGTTTTTCCAATGTTTTTGATACACCGAACATACATTTTTCATCACAATTGTACATTAAGGTAGTACTAGCGGACAGCCTGAGCCCACGTGAGTTCAGAGAGATTTTGAGAGAATTGCGAACACTTCTCGACGGGATAAAAATCTGAAAAAATCAAGCATATGGAAGGTGCTGAAAAGATTGATCATGCATAATAATAATTCCAAAATGTGATTAACAAATTAATCACATTTTGTTATATTTTGTTACACACTGAACCTGAATCGGTCGGCCGTTTTGCATAAAAGTCTAAGACGTTGACGTTGAAAAAAGTTGAAAATTTTAATTTTCAAATCGCTTCGAAACGGTATCGTCCGTCAAAATGATTCTCGACCACTTTATTAAATACTGCGATAGCCGGAAAATTGGTATTTATTTATTTATTATGAAGTTCCATGTATGTTCAATTTATCATTACGTTTATCTAGCAATTGTGAACGATTTTCTCTCGCACTTCAAATTAAAGTAAATTCTATTTGCAATTATATAAATGACTGTTTATTATTTAACTATTTTCATTTTCATTTTATTGGTATAAACGGATATAAATTTATAATTTATGTATACACTGTATCAATAAAGACATATCGTCGCAGCTTTCAAGTAAAGCGATTGACGCTCCAATTACTCCATGTGCATTTGCTAGCGATCGTACAAATTCGTCACATCCGCGATAGATCTTATGGACAGGATTGCTTTCTCATCCACGAGTATTTCGAACTTGGCTTGATACTTGTTCTCTTCGTACTCATCTGGTAAGTTTTCTGGAGTGAATCTGAATCGTTTCCCATCGTAGGTGCCCTGGCGCGACGAGAAAAAAATGCCATATAGCATGACGAATTTATTGATGGGGCATTGCAAGGAATTAATTATCATAACATCAATTAATTAATTAATTGTTTGATGTTGCTCACCGGTTCCACTGGACATGATTCACCAGCCAAGCCCAATTTCCTCAAAAACTCCCCCAAAAGCGGTTGCTCGATTATGTCACATAGTCTCATGTCCACGTCCATTCCGGTGGGCTTGATGAATTCGCCCATGGACAGACCGAACATGGTGAAGTGACCCTTACATCCAAACAAGCACAATTTTTTTAATTCTTATTACTTAGTTTTTTTTTTTATTGTAAGGTGAACGGTCTAATTGCTGACCACGTAAGCTCCGCATGGCATTGAAATTGAAAGCAGATTTTTAAAAATAGTGGAGGTATTGAAATAACTGGTATTACCGAGAAGTTTAGTCTCAAGTAACTACAACAAGTATTATTTTATTATTTATGACTATTAAAAAAAATAATAAACACAAAATATATGCACTATTGTAAATTATCCGATTAGTGGCCTATAATTTTGTCATATAGTGATCTATCATATGTCATATGCTCGATTAATGACTGAACATAAACAGCGTGTTCATCGCGTTGACTGAAATATGCGTACAGTAATGGGCGCATACACTGAGAAAAAAAAATGGTTAGATTAACCAAAAGTCGCGGTGTCACACCTTCAAAGCTGTTATTTGTTTGGTACAAATAAAACATTGTTTTGTTAAACGACTGTTTTCTTGGATTTATTCAAAATTTGTCGATTGAAACAAACATTTTTGTTGACACCTTTGAACGTATGTCACCACACATTCGCTTCATCCAACCATTTCTTTTTATCAATGTACGGTGTCTTTGTAGACTTAATTCTGAACCACGTATTATCCGCCGAAATTCTAATTTCTAATTGTTTTTTCGCGCACAATTTTTCAATTGACTCTTAATCAGACTGTACAACTTGGATTCATAATTTTATTCGCTTGTGATAAAGAAAACGAATCGATTTTAGAAACATAAAAGCTTAACGAAACTGACAAGAAGAATTGCGGGTTCACAGATAAAACTCCGAAAGTCGACTATTTTGTAACATTTTGTCCCAATGCTTATCCAGTCACGTGATGCGCAATATAAAGTATGTGCAAAAAAAAATTTCAGTATGCCGTACATACATGCATGGAATTTCGTATCTTAGATAATACGACTAAAACACAATCATTGGGTCAGTAATTGGGCCGTTGACCTTACTTGCAGCTACGTCTACACCCAGAAAAAAATTTATTTGACGGCCACCGTTTTTTTGGTTTCAGTAGAATATTTATTTGATTTAAATAAACATTTATTTAAATCAAATAAATATTTTACTTAATTCAATAATAATCATCAAATAATTTTTTTTTTCTGGGTGCATATGAAAATTCACTCACATCACATGTCTCCGGGAGCTGCTTGATGATGGTCAACCGTGAAGTAACCGAGTATCCGCCTTCCCCGTCGAGACGCGTATAAGTGTCCTTAGGATCGAAGTACTCTGGATCTATCACGTCCATAGTAGCTTCCTCGAGCGTTACCAAAAGAGACGTCTAAAAAAATGAATAAAAGAGAAATTGCCGAATTGTCTTACGAGACTCAAACCGAGTACCGAGGTTACCTGAGCTCCGAAATGTCGTAGGGCAAAAATGCCGACGACGAGGTATCCGATGAACATTGTCGGGAAGGTGTTGCACCGCTGTTGGATCGGGGTGTAATGATTTTTATTAAATCCCATCTCTCGCTATATATGTCGCTATATATAGAAATGAGACGACGTATCGCCAGATTGTATCGGAGGATGGAGTGAGCTGCGTGCAAAACAATTTTTCGTGATTTTTAAGCTTGATGTCCGAGGAATGTGTTGACGACACGAAGTGCAACACGCATATTGTTCGAGCATCGGATCGATCGGTGGATCGATCGGATCACTTCCGGAACGATGACAAATTAAATACCCGTACGTATCCAGCCGGAAGTCGACACCGGCGCGAGATTAAGCGCGTTCGATGAGATTGATGATTGTTTTTGTGCACTTTTTTTCTTCTTCACAAGGTAGATTGACACGATGCGCGGATAATTGAAGACTCCCGTTAGGTTTATCGGCCAGTATATTATTCCTGCCCGAACGACGTTTGACGAGGAGCCGCGCAACAATTGATTGGTCGCTGTGTTATTTGTTGGGTCTGGCAAGGTGTTTCGATGCCAATTGTGGGAGAATTTGAATTTGTGGGAGAAACTGAGAGCTTCCGGTATCGCCAGGATTATTATATTGGTGTTATGTCGTTGCCTCGAGAGAGTCGCACGGTATTCCGGAAGTGCTACGTATACGCGCTACGTGTTCACTACGATTTTCCCACGGTACGGCTTCGATCCCACTTCGAAACGACGATTGTCACGTGTAGAGGAAAAACAATTCAGAAAAGTCATGGATTTTTTTTTTACGCAGTCAAAATTTCGTTGAGTACGTCGGAGCCTTCAAAGTCACTCCACTTGCTGATTCCGCTTGGTGAGCTTGCTTCGTGGCGAGGTAAAGTACAGTTTCCATTATTCTTGGTCTTCAATGGCACTTGTAAAGCTTTTCATGTTTATTGAGATGGAGCGAAATGACGTTTCAGTGATCACAAAATCATTTTAAAAAATTGTTTGTTGAAAAATCCACAAATCATTTACGTAACAAAAAAGAAAAGTAGGTTGCACAATTTTTTTCCCAGTAATTTGTTAACACATTTAGGAGTTATAATTATGCCAAAACAGTATTTCCAGTACTTTCGATACGCCCGATTTTTCTCAGATTTTCATTCCATCGATAAGAGTTTCAAATCTCTCTCATTCCTCTCTCGAACTTTTTGCACAAAAACTTCCAGTTCGGTACCTCAAATTTCGTACGCTACGATTTCCAAACATCAGCCGCTCTACATGTCGATCGTTCAAAATGTTCCTTCCCTCTCACAACAAATAAAATTCATTGATAAGGCAGACGACGGCCGAATCTTCCGCGCGAGACGCGTCACAAAAAGAGCTGCGTCACCGACTCGTCGGCTCATCAGAGAAAAGTGTCTCCGTCACGCGCTCAGGGTGATCCTCGATGTCCTTCTGCCGGCGCGCGACAAGCTAAGGACGAGCGGTAACTTCTGACGTCGTCCCACGCGCTGACTCTCTGCGCGTCCCGCGTATTCCTCTCCCTCATCGACTTTTATCCTCCCGTTCCGTATTGCGCCCCCCGCCTTATTCGCCGCGAAGGCCGTTGCCACGGTGTGCACCGGGAATCAACGACGAAGAATCGAGGAAGAAGAGGAAGAGTATCGGGTGTCAGCGTCGCCCTTACACGATTATGCACCGGCTCGTGGAAACCGCTCGAATCTCAGCATTGAGCTCTGTTACCCGCGACCTCGACTCGCCTCCACCAGATAAATCCATTTTAAATCCCCGGGGATCTTTCTCATTCCGTCTCCCGGCCTTCTTTTGCCCGGCTCTTTCGCGCGACTCGCACTTGCGACAAGGGGATGCTTCGCGCGGCCCGAGGAAGAAGAAGCCTCGGACGACAAGAAGAGGACGAAGCGGGAGGAGAAGAGAAAGGCACGAGTGCGAGATGAATAAGGAAAGGCAAAAATAAATAAATAAAAACTAATAATAATTTTTAAAAGCGCGATTAAACAACTTATGTATGTCTCTATAATATAAAAAGATTTCGCCGCCGTCGCCGCCGTGTCAAGAATCGAGGGCGGGGGAGGTTATGACTTAGAATAATAAGGGCTTAAGTCCATCCTTAAAAGGCCTTGGAATAATAAGAGCCTAATTGTATTTAGCTTAAAGGAACTTGGAATGATAAGGGCTTAAGTCCATTTAGCATAAGGGGATTTAGAATAATAAGGGCTACAGTCTTTCTTTTTTTTTAAATATAAGTATATATATCTCTCTCTATAATATAAAAAGATTTCGCCGCCGCCGCCGTCGCCCCCGTGTCAAGAATTGAGGGGGGGGGGGGGGAAAGACTTAGAATAATAAGGGCGTTGTCTTTTTTTTTAATATGTCTATATCTTTCTATAATATAAAAATATTTCGCCGCTGTCGTCGTCGCCGCTGTGTCAAGAATCGAGGCGGGGGAAGTACTGTCCCTCCCCCCCTCTCCCCCGTCGATTCTTGACACGGCGGCGGCGAAATCTTTTTATATATATATATATACTAGTGGGTTATTGTGGCTCGCGCGCTCGCACCCATTTCTGGACGTAAACCCTTATTATTCTAAATCCTTCAAAATACGGGTTCAATACTTGGATGGGTGACCGCGGTCACCCATCTAAGTACTGTCCCCCCCTCCCCCCCGTTGAATCTTAACACAGCAGCGAAATCTTTTTATATTATAGAGATATATATACATATT
>JAPYZC010007297.1:0-11735 GCA_030522665.1 Ichneumoninae sp. A BG-2022a | reverse complement strand
ATGGTTGCAAGGGTTACAGAAAAACGACGCCAAAATAAAGGTTATCCACCAGTCTATAGCAAGTTATAATTTTGAACATTGTGCATTAGTCTATTGAAGTCTACCGATGGTCACCTCAGTTCCGTTAGGGAGCTTTCGAAAAATGTTGGATACTCATGATTTTTTCTTATAAAATACGTTAAGAGAAAATACGAGTTGGCTCTAAGATTTACTCATTCTGTTACTCGGACAGACAGCAGACTTATTCAGAGAAAATGCAATGTATTTTCTGAAAAACTCAGATTTTCCCGATTAAGGGGCCGCTGGAGCTGTGTTTTTTCCTTTTGTAACTTGCTTTACCTGTTTTACCGACGGACCTAGACAATTTTTCAGTTTCGACTTAGCATTGTTAATATGCTACACATATGTACGTACAGGTGGTTCTGCATCGTACCCTACACTACCTTCGTGCCGTGTTAATCGGCTCTGATCATCCGTCGCAAGTTGATAGACTAAATGATCGCAATTTACACTATGCGTAATTATCTTTTGAGTGAGTAACTTTTCGACGGTTTTGGAATATTCTGAGAACTTCACAAAATCGGCATGCACGCCGTTTTGACGTATGCAAGATCTAGTATTTTTTATATCCAACAGAACGGATGCTGTAAACATTTCAGCGGCCATGTTGGTTTCGCGACAATTCATAATATTCTATTTTCTTTATTTTTCGGAACATTTCAACCGTAATTCGACTGCACGTCGAATCGTTTATGTTATTAATACAGTGCTGCAAGATTTGAAGCATACACGTCGCATAGTAATGATGAATAGTGAAAACTAAGAAATCACCTGTTTTCGTCGGTAAAACAGAAAGGTCCAGCAGCCCCTTAATATATGTTTTGAGAATTTCAGACATCTTACGAGTTTTCTCTAAGATGTACTCATTCTATTACCCAAATGAACAATAGACTTTTTCATAGAAAGTACGATTTATTTTTTGAAAAAACTTTTTTGGAAAAGCGATTTTTCAGAAAAGGTGGGTTTAGGGACTTTCAGAGAACTTACGAGTTTTCTCTAAGATCTACTCATTCTGTTACTTGAAACTACACCCAGGGAAAAGATTTCTTTGTAACAAATAACATTTAATTCAGGCAAATAAATTATCTGCCTCCTAGCATTTTACTTATATAAAGTATAATTTTTATTTTACTATATATTGTGCGTCCTCATAGAGCAAGTTATGTTTTCGTAAACATTTTTTTTCGAGATTTTAATGTCAGCGTACTAGAAATGGTCGAAAACGTCGAGAAATATGATTTTTAGGTGGCATCCGGATGTGTGTGTGTGTATCGCCTAGAACGACTATAATTCGGAAACGGCTTGAGACAGCAGGTTGAAATTTCATACATTAGAGTGGTCACGTCTTTATCTTAGGTGCAATTGTCATGAAGATTGAGACTCGTATCGCGATTTTACGCGAATTCGAAATTTTTTGACACATGTCTGTGGTAGCTCTAAGTTTCGTAAATGTTGAGCTATCGTCCGAAAAATGCATATAAATACAATACTATGAACAAAAACCTTTGGTATTGAATTTGTCCGAAACCTACCGAAGGGTTCAGATTTTATGGAATTTTAATTTTTTTGAAAAAACTAAAAACTGTCTAATTTGAGTACACATGGTGGTATCGAGATTAAATTTGGCATGGGAATGGACTACCACTGTACAATGTATTAAATTTTGCAAAAATTGATCAAACTGTTTAAATTTTATGGGATTTTGTAAATTTTGAATTTTTTGAACATTTTTTTACGCCTGACAAGTTTCTGAATCAAATATCACGCAAAGAGTCAAATGAGTTATCATAATCATAATAATAAGTTTCGTAATCAGCGCTGAAGAATAGATAAAAAAAATTGCCACCAAACGACGCAATTCGCTGATTTCACTTTGCGATTTCCTATAATAAATTATCGTGTAAATTTTGACGGTTGTAATTTGAGGAGATGTAGACATTTTTTATCTTACGAAAAAGGGTGAAAAGTAATTTGCACATGGTTTTTCTATACTTAACTCAAAAATACAATTAAAAAAGAGTTGAACAGTCAAATTTTAATATAGCTTTCTAATAATGATCTTTTATTTTTATTTTTTGTGAAAATTGTATTTTAATTATAGCTTCCTCTATGAGGAAGCCAAAATGGAACAGTGGGATTTATCATCGAGGAAGTTATGTGCAAAACCGTAAAACGTAAGGAAGTAATTGTGCAAATCACTTTACACGCTTCCCTTTTGGTATGTTGTAACCCATTTAACACGAAATATTTTGAAAACATTTCAGAAATATTTTTCATATTTTAATTCTTAAAAAATAGTAGTAGTAGTGGTTTTATTGACAGTGCATAACATAGAACAGTTTTTAATACATAACAGACTCCATTCACCAATATGCTGCCAATTGGCCATCGACCGAAGTCCTTCAGCCACTTAAAAAATATTTTTTAAATATACCAAAATTATATTTTAAAGTTTTCTATAAAAATATTCCAACGAAACATTTAAAAACTAATTCAGAAATATACTTAAACTTTCATACATCTAAAATATTTCTGAAACGGCGAGAAAATATTTTGGAAGCGAATATTGGCAGATGTGTACTGAAATATGTTCGGCAGGGACGAAAAATAACAAATGTCATGATTCGTGGGTATATTTTAATACAGTTCGACTATTTTGTACAGTCGTAACACTCCATGTTATCAGAGCTCTTGAAGGGGCTTACCGGAATCCCATAGATGAAGTGCTGGAGGCAGTACATATGTTTAAAATAATGGACAATATCTACAGCACTAAAATATTAATAATTTCTTGTATATTTCAGAAAGATATCTAATAAATATTTGTAAAATGTTTTTAAAACATTTTCCGAAATATTTCTGAAACATTTAATGTAACATTTACGAGCGGACAAAAAAATAGTTCAGAAATATTTTGTAATATTGGTAAAATATTTTCAATATTTCAAACAAATATTTTCGAAATATTTCAGAAATTTTCCGTGCTATGTGGGAAGCGGCGAAAATATTTTGAAACGTAGCGCGCGTTTATGTCTCACGATGAGAAAACCGCGACAGAGCAAGAGTCGAAATTGGAGTAATAGAGAAGAGGGGAGAAATTGCGCACGAGCTTCGAAATCGCGATAGCTCGACCTATTTCGTTCCCGGAACGCCGTGCTGAATGCTTTCGGACAACTTTCACAATATTATTTGTCCACGGGACTTAACGAGATATTCCTCACGTTGGACGTCCGCATCGTGTCTGGCCAGCCGAGATTTTCCATACACGAACGAAAGTGACGGTTACTACGAACACCGGAATAAAAGGAAAGAGCGAACGCGGACGCGTGACGAAATTTGAGCTGATTAACACTTTGCGAAATTTTTATTATTCATTTATTATTGATTATCAGAGCTGGGCAAAGTACCGAAAATTACTTAAAGTACTAAGTACGGCAAGTACTTAAAGCACTAAGTACAGCAAGTACTCAAAGTACAAAGTACAGCAAGTACTCAAAGTACAAAGTACAGCAAGTACTCAAAGTACAAAGTACAGCAAGTACTCAAAGTACAAAGTACAGCAAGTACTCAAAGTGCGGAGTACTAAATATTGTGAGTACTTTAAGTACAAACTAATTCCGGTACTTGAAGTACTTTTACAAAATACAAAGTGCAAAGTACTGTTTCTTCTTAACCTCGATTTTCTTCGTAATGAGATTTGGACGTGTTTTGAGTACGAAACAAGATTAAAAATGTCCGAGGTATCTTTAACTTGCGTAAATTTTGAGCCATTGTCCTAAAACTGCACACGAATATAATATTTTGATCAAACACCTTTGGCATTGAATTTTATAAAAATCCGTACAAGCACTCAGATATTATGGGATTATTGTATTCTTGAAAACTGTCTAATTCGAGTAAACAAGGAAGTATCGAGCTTAAATTTCATACGGGAATGGCACCCTTTGATATTAAATTTATCGAAAATGGATCTAACCGTTTAAGTTTTATGTGATTTAAACAATTTTTCATTTTTTTTAAATTAGTTTTTTACGTTTGGCACGACATTCCGAATCAATTATCTCGGTTCGAGTAAGATGAGTTACAGTTTTGTAATCAACGGTGAAGAACACAGGAAAACTTACCTAAATAACGAGATCTGCAAATTTGAGTTTGCGATTTCCTACAATAAATGTTGCGGTAAATTTTGATGGTGTCAATTTTATGAGATATAGAAATTTTGTTATGTTACGAAAAAATGTGCAAAGTAATGTGCACATGACTTCTCCATTTATTACAATTTTTAGCATAACTTTCTCTAACTTACTTTGCACCTTTTTATATTCAGCATTCCAAATTGGGACATTGATCCAAACGTACTGAGGAAAAAAAATTGTACAAGTACTTTTGTACTTTAAGTACGTACTTTAAATACCAAGTAAGTACACATGGACTTTAAGTACTGCCCGACTCTGTTTATTATTATTGATTTGTCTCTGTAAAAAAAATCCGAACGATCAGAAGTCAATTATATGTGTGTAAATTAATCATATGCGTTCTGCCATTGCAGAGTAAAATTTATTTTCTATTTTTTTATGTACAGTTTTATTTCCATAATTTATTACCGAAATCGAATTTTTCGTCGACAGGATTCTCAGCAATTTTATTAAATACTGCGATAACCGGAAAATTAATGCTAGTTTATTTATTATGATCGTCCATGAATATTTAATTTATAATTTTCATTCATATGTCACTGAAATAAAATATTGTCAATTCGAAATTATAAATTTTACATTTTTACTTAACAATAAGTGTTTTGTTTATTTCTATTATCGAGATTTAAAAAATGATAACAAAAATAATTTCAAAACACGATCTGGAGATAAATATAAGACTATTATTTCACGAAATTATTACGAGCGCGCGAAACGCGCAAGCCACTATAACCTGGTAGTACTAATATGTCTGTTCTTCCGACACAGTATCTACAGATCCGGCAACATCGCGGGGCGCTACGCTGCACCATACCACAGGATTATTGGTCCGCTCACGCTCTCCCGCACGTGTCATCCCTAATTTACGAGTTTTCCCAAAACTCCTTCATTTCTACCAATGGTTCACTAACCTTAGCCACATAGGACGGAAATATTTGTGAAATATTAAAAATATTTTATCAATATAAAAATATTTGTGAAATGTTTTAAGTACATTTTGAAAATATTTTTTTGTCCGCTCATAAATTTTACATTGAAAGTTTTTTGAACATTTTCAGACGCGTTAGAAATATTTCGTGGGGATTTGAAAATATTTCTAAAATGATTTCAAAATATTTGGAAATCCGGAAAAAAACGCAGTCAAATTTTGTCACTCGTCCTGGATCGTACAGTACGAACGTTGCGCCTTAAGGACATGTGAAAGGGTCAGTCGGTAACCAAAATCTGTAATCAATGCGATTGAGAGACGGTATACTTTTCGGGAAAAAGCAAAGCATTAGCGGGTGTACAATTAAATACCGTGTCCGATGATGTGTCACGTTCCGTGCTAGAACAATTTTCATATAAAATTGTTTCGCTCTACTCACGATATGGCACGTGTAGACTCGTCAGCGGCGGGATTAACTATCAAGGTATCGGAATACATCGGAGGTATTTCGTTGCCTTTTTAATATTTAATGTCCCTTATTAGCTGTTTCAACATCGCGCCTATCGCGGCGTTATTCTATGCGACGCGGGTCGCGTGATATTTTTCTCGAGAATCGTGAGCAAGGTACGATTTCGCTATTTTACAGAAATTCTCCCCGGCTTGTCGTCCGACGGCCGAGACATCGGCAGATGAACGGGCCGGGGCAATTAGTCCCGAAGATACATCGAAGGCGCGAGCTTGAACTTCGGAAGGCTCCTCGTTCAGCACCCGCAGGAGTAAAGTAAATCTCAAGGGAACACCACGGTCTGTCAGTGCGTGCGAAAGTGAAAGCGAGGGCCATAAGGAGCCCAAAGAGTGTTACTCGTCGCGGAGGTCAGTCTGTTCGTGCTAGTTCATAAGTGTATTAATTCCCGCCACGAACAATACTGGCGTGTAGTTTTAAGTGCGTGTTCGCGGTGCATGAGAGAGTATGAAGGGAGTGTAATAAGAGAGGGAATATATATTCGTGATTGCGAGAGTGTATGTGTGTTCGTGTGATGCAAGTGTGGAAGTCTTATCGGCACATCATTCTTTTGTCCAATTTTCATTTGAAGCAATTTTATCAGAAATCAATTCGTGCCATTTTTGTAATTAAAACACGACTCATAATAAATGACCGTCTTAATTATTTAGCGACCTGCGCGAAGTATCGAGAAACCTCCTGTAGAGGACGGACCGGGAACGATCCCGAACAAAAATATAAACTCGTCGCGCTTCCCGTGACGAGGTTATTTTGACGTAACCAACACCCGTACGTCACAAATGCTTCCGTTTTATTGAATAGCAATTGGTTTAAATAGAATTAATTTACGATGTGACATTTCATGTCCCCATTTTGCCCCGTTTTGCCCCGGTTTCCTCTACTACTATAGCATAGCGTCGCTAAGTTAGTTAGATCTGCATCAAATTAGTTGTGAATTCCGCCTCTGGGGTTAGTTCGACAACGATTGTTATGCATAACGGACATATACTCTGCGAGTTCCGCCATGATGAGCTATGCATTGCACTAAGTAGATGGACCGTCGGTGTAGGAGTGGCAGATCCCAGTCATGATCTGTTTATCAATCTATCTACCTATCTGTCCATCTATTTACCTATGTATTGTTCGTTGCAATAATCCTAATTTCACATATTACGCTAAGCGGAGCTTAGCGTAATATGCGAAATATTCATACCGTTCTATAACATCAGGTAAGATCCATACTCTGAGTTCATCGTCTAAGTGACCTCCTTGGGAGGAGGTCATAGCACGCGAATATTTCTGAAATGTTTCGAAAATATTGAAAATATCTTACCATTATTACAAAATGTTTCTGAATTTATTTTTTTTTATTTTTGGAAATATTTTTTTGTCCTCCCATAAATCTTACATTGAAATGTTTCAGAACTATTTTGCAAAAATGTTCCTGAAACATTACGCCAAAATTTGTTTACAACATTTTACAAATATCCCAGAGATGGAACAGTTTTTGGTACATAGCATTTACATAGTGTAATTTGTCATGAGAGTACAAATATATTGCCAATTGGCTATCGACCTAAGTCCTTCAGCCACTATTATCAATATTTTAGTGCTGTAAGGTGAACGGCAAAGTTTGTGACACTTTTAGCAGAGGTGTGGGTTTTCTGAAAATGAACTGTCTCAACACGTGTATTAAAACCTTCTGAATTAAATTCACCTATTATACGTATTATATTATATTCAAATATTCGAGAATTTTTATAATAATGTTGATTTAATCATGCTTGTCTGCTGCCGGGGTTTCTGACACTGTGGACCCAACCACGTCCCAGTTTGTGATCCTCGCGTGAGCCCGGTTTCCGACACATGCGCAACGGTTACTTACCCAGTTTCTGAAACTTCGCAATGTCAATTGAAACGCATCTAAATCCATTTTGCTTCCTCATGGAGGAAGCTTTGTTTAGGTAAAAAAAAAGTTCCGAGTTTTTAATGAAAACATGTTGAGAATATTCCAAAACGTCGAAAAAACACATTTAGAAAAAAATGTCCGGATGTATGTGTGTGTACGCGTGTGAATCACCCGCGAAAAAAAATGTTTTTTTTTTGTATGCCATTTTCAATTTCTTAAGGAATGTCGGTTCGCGCTCTAGCACTCACCATTTTTTAGCTATCGGTCTAAAATCGCGTACCCAGATGCAATATGATGACCCGATGATACCATTAAAATTTTAAGAGATCCGATTTCACCGTT
Organism: Ichneumoninae sp. A BG-2022a; assembly: GCA_030522665.1. Classification (NCBI taxonomy): domain Eukaryota; kingdom Metazoa; phylum Arthropoda; class Insecta; order Hymenoptera; family Ichneumonidae; species Ichneumoninae sp. A BG-2022a. Next base: position 3,798 of record JAPYZC010007297.1, on the reverse strand, counting down.
TAAATTGTATGGCACTTTGAATTTATCGAATATCATGATTTTTTTTTTTTTTTTTGTCAGACGCATTTTTCCGGATTAAATATTTATTACTGAATTAAAAAAAAGTGTCAGATTCATGAGAAGTGTGAAAAAATACATTAAATATAGTCCTGAAGCGACAACTGATGAAAAAAGTTTATCTGGCATTTTTGTAGTCAATATTGCAAAAATGTGATATTTTGCGTATTTTCAAACAGCGATTACTTTGCTTTCCGATGCCATCACGGAAAAACCCAGGTGCCTATCGTAATCTACGGCAAGACACACAAGCCGATGGATATGACGGGATTGAAAAAGCTAGATGGAGAAGTGTCACTTCGATTTCTTGAGTAAAAAAACGGAAGTGCTAAAAAAATATAGGAGCGCATACTTCCATATAGGATAAACCGGCCAATGAATGGACGGTTAAGCAGACGAAAAAAGCCAATGAATAGATGTTTTTTATGCATGCGCTCTTATGGAAAGTGTCCATTCATTGGCCCAGTCCGTTCATTGGCTGTTTACCCTATTTTTTCGCGATAAGCACAGGGAGTATTTTTTTACGCTCTGAACCTGAATCGGCCAGTCGTTTTGCACAAAAGTCTAACAAGACGTTAACGTTGAAAAAAGTTGAGAATTGAAATTTTCATATCGCGTTTTATGTAATGTTAGTATCAAATTTCGGGTAGAAACAATGAAAGTGATTTAATTGGCTTAAAGGTATTATAATTCCATTAGATGTCTAGGAAAATCGAGGGTTAGAAACCGCGGCATAATCTTAATTATGTGACGGACTTATTCAGCCTGCAAATTTAATGAAACAACTGAACAAAAGTAAGATTTTTTTCGCATAAATAAAGTGGTTGTTCCTGACCATTATGATATAAGTTTCATGTGGTTGAATATTTACTTGAGATTGAAAACGCCCTATTCTGCAAGTGCCGGAGCTAGTGAGCTTGCATGCAACACGAGTCTCTGAATGATCAATAAAAGATGTTTAGAGAGGTCTTTGCGACCTGGAAGAAGACGGATTTTATATGCCTCAACTTCTCTTAAACTTGTCCAATACATTTAATCATTAAGACATTCTCGAAAAGACCTCTGTTATTGAATAATGAGAAGCTCTCGACCTTGAGCGCCATAAACTTTATAGTAAGAAAATTTGATGATATTAATATCATCTGAAAAAAGTTGAAAATTAAATTTTTTACATCGATTTGTCATAATGTTCCTTTATTCGCGAAGCTTCTTCCAAGAGAAAGCATTTTCGATATTTTCAGCTTCCTTATCGAGGAACCGTCGTGAATAAAGAAACATTATGAGAAACGATAAAAAAAATTCAAATTTCAACTTTTATCTTTTTTATTTATTTTCAATGCCCACGAAACAGCATAATATTCGGTGATCTATCAAAGAGGTTTTTTTGTGGTCACAAAAAGAAATTCTTTAAGATCTCAGTTTTAAGACATCGAGAAGAAATCAAAAATGTACGCACCAGACGTCTTTCGGAGGACTTTTAGATAACAAATTGCATAATTTTGAGATAACATATAGGTGACTGACATTTTTAGGATCGATTTATGACCACTTTTTGTCATCTCAGTGCTATGTGGGATACGTCTAGCAATGGTCTTCCGAGCCGACTGAAGTGCAAGTCATACCATTCGCGGTTAAATTTAATTACTGAACATTTAATTTAAACACTATGTGTCGTCAAAATAAACAACATTTAACGCTTTCCAATTTGCCAGTAATGTAATTAATTCAATGTAAGTAATCTACTTAATTTTTGACGAAAACTGAATTTACGGCAGACAATAATAATAACGCAGACGGCAATAATGTGCCGTCGGTGTCACAAACTGGGGCATTAACCTTGCATATTGTTCATTATTTTAAACATATGTACTGCCCCCAGCACTTCATCTATGGAATTCCAGTGACCACCTTCAAGAGTGTCAATAACATGTAGTGTTATGACACATTAAATAGTCGAACTGTATTAAAATATATCTACGAACCATGGCATTTGTTTTTTTTCCCTTCCGAACATAGTTCAGTACACATCTGCTACTATTAGCTTCCAAAATATTTTTTCACCATTTCTGAAATATTTTAGAAATGTATCGTTGCAATATTTTGAGAGAATATTTCAAAATATTATTTTCATATATCTCAGAAATATTTCGGCATTTTTGAAAGTTTCAAAATATTTCGTGGTATATGGGTAATAAGTCGACGACCGAGTATTTCCAAACCGCATAATTCCACACAACCGCACATTTCCATAAGTAACGACCGCATAAGTCCAACTCGGCGCCTTATCAAGGTTCGGCCCCTTATCAAGGTTGGTGGAGAGACAAAACTTTCGCAACCTACGAATAAAATCGTTACTACTATAAAAAACGATAGAAAGATTCACGGGTACTTAAACATTATCGTACAATACAGCTATATGGATGATTCTTTAAGGGAACTGATTAGTTACGAAACATGTTTCTTTTAAGTGGTCCAAAATCTGCAATTTTTTCGAATGTGCTCCATCGGTCCCTATTAATAAAAATATATACGTTCGTTAATTAGGTAAGTAATTAAGCGTGTTTGTCCCTCGTAGGCCTCCACGATTTCCTATAGTAATAAGATAGTAACTGACTTGCATGTATAAGGGTGTCATGCTTCGGTTCACAGTAACTAGGGTTTCCCTATTGAGCAACCGAAGAAGCGACCCTAAAAGCGACGGTTGTTTTGTTCCAAAAGTTAACCATACTAATGACCGCTGAAGCGACCGCTCAGACGACATATTTTTTTGCCGTGTTTCGGCAATGAAGTCGTTTGTTTGATTGGCAACCGAATAAACGACCGTAATAGCAACCGGCTAGAAAAGCTCATCCCGATCCTCAAAAAGTTATATCTGGGCGGTCGCTTCGGCGGTCGTTAGTGTAGTTAATTTTTGGCACCAAACCACCGTCGCTTTTAGGGTCGCTTCTTCGGTCGCTGTTCACGGTCGCTTGGTTTGTTAGGGTTGGCGCGGCAACGATTCCAGTTGGTTGTCCGAAAACTTGAAAACTAACAACTGCAGTCAGTTAGAGTCCCCATAAAATTCGTTGTCCATCATTTACCATCCGGAATACTATTTTAATAGTTGAACTAACTAATCGAGTTATTTGTCACCTAACTATTAATGGTTGATGTAACTAATGTTAGGTTGCTATTGTAACGAAACAGATCGTTACGGTAACCAATTTATACTCCACTAACAGACAGTTAGTTCACCCAACGAATCATTTTGTCCGTGTGCTGTATATAATACAATTCGCCGATGACATGGTATTAATGGCACATAGAATCACTACAAAATCCGATAAAGGACCTTTATAGCTCAGTCCAGAATATATCAACCTGATTCAAAGATTCGCACGTTACGCTGGACGGACAAAATTCCCAATTCCGGATCCTGAATAATAAATTATACCTCCACTCACCGGAAGTTCACGTGTTCTACGAGGAAACGTCATGTCTTCATCACGCTAAGTACCCAGGAATAATTATAGATCAGAAACCACTTCAACTATCACTGACGAGAATGTAAAAGTAAACGATCCTCAACAGCGTCGCTGAAGGACTGCAACCTACATGCTGAATATCTAACAAAAATATGTAATTGATTACGTCTATTCCATACACCCAGAGAAATGATTTCTTTATATCAAATAAAATTTATTTCGGACAAATAAATTATTTTCTTTGTATATCTGCCTACTAGGATTTTATTTGTATAAA
>JAPYZC010007295.1:0-10214 GCA_030522665.1 Ichneumoninae sp. A BG-2022a | reverse complement strand
TAACAATGTGCTCATCTCTCCCTTATCGAGTTTCGAAAGCGTTTTTAATTTTTTTCCGGCGTCAATAAATTATGCTTACGCTTAGAGGTCGAAGGACTGAACGCTGAATTCATAACGCACTAAACTACGGGACCAGTTATGAGATTAACGAAAATAAATGTTGAACACGTGCGTATTTGCTCGGCTGAGAAGCTCAAAAATACTGTGCATACGACTGGCGTGCATTTACGGTACCGGTGTGAGATTCTATGCGAGCTCGAGCGTTCCCGAACTGGCTTGTTGTTTATAGCGTGCTACAATGTATTGGCGCGCAACAATGTAAGAATACGAGAATTTCGCGCAATTGTTCAGATAATAGAAACTTTATTCGAACCAGCGGTAGTTCGGATAATCGAGGTTCTACTGTACATGTCATCCGTACATTTAAAAAAATGTGATTTTTCGACGTTTTCCAACATTGTGAAAACGTTTTCATTAAAATCTCGAAATTTTATTTATTTTTTCCCCAAAACAAAGCTTTCTCTACGAGGGAGCAAGAAGGAAGCAAAAAAAAGTATAAATGCTTGAAACGTTTCGTAGCTGCTGCGGCTCGGGTTCCGTCTCTTTCTTAAGTTTTCACCGGCGTAAATCGTTAGATTCCCTCAGCGGAAGGGCAACGGTAGTCTCTTATATTGTACACCGGCCGATATACGAGTCGACGCGAAGGTCTCGTCTTTCAAGCTCTGTTCCCTCAAACTCGCTCGCCTCCCCGCGAAGTTCACAGGACCGGACGAGCGAATCTCCGGCTTCGTTGCCCCGACTGGCAGAGACCGGCCGAACACGTGTTCCTTCCGTTACTCGCGCACTCGTGGTCGTGACGGCGGTTGCAGTTTGGATTTCCCGAAATAGCGTCAGAAGCGATGTGTCGAGAGCGCGGCGAACGTCGAGACATCTTCGCGAGGATGCAATGTGCGCGCAAACCCGATGAAAGTGCTCGCACCTAAAACAACGTTTGCCGTCGCACGGACGAGTCGATCGGACCGGATCGTGCACCGACACGCGAGCCTCGGCCAATGGCGGCCGAGCGTCGCCGCGACGCGGACTTTCTTTGTTCCCCGCGTACTTTTGTGCGCGAGTAGTTTTACACGCCGTGAAAAAAAAAGAAAAAAACACACACTATCGAAGTCGCCGGTCGTTCGTATTTGGTTCGAAATCGAGCGCGATCGTGTGTCACCTTCGCGCACTGACAATAAGTATTTTAACTATAACACGTGAATACATGCATTGTACGCGTCGATGGCTTCGAGCGCCGCAAGTCGCGACCGAGTGCAGAGGCGAACAGGCGGGAGCTCGAGCTATGCTAACGTGTCATAGACAGGCGAGCGACGGGGCGAGGGGGGCCGCGAATAACAGTGATAATTTACAATGTAAAACTCCCGGTTGAAGAGAGACCGACCGATAGCGAGCCGAACTTGCAAGAAGGGCAATTCAGCTGCGTGCGCGATCGGGTGATGGTCGACGCGATACTCCCAGCTCGCGATCCGATTCGCGCCACCGTTCTATGGACTGATCGGCCTGCCGACAAATCAAGCCGCACCAGCAGCGGCGCGGCACACAAACCCGAGAGAGCAAACTAGGATTCGACAGTGCGTGCGCGCATACGCCGACGCTCGTAACCTACTTCGAACTTAGTATTGCGGATGTGCGCTCCTCGTTGCACGGTCCTTTTTTTTCTCTCCTCTCACTCTTTCGTTCGTTTTCCGCCGCCCGAAAAAAAAATAATATAATCTCTACATGTTAAACCGACGCAGATACCGCGGACGATAAAGGCGGTTCGCAAGGCGTCGGGAAGTCCAACGTCGACGTCTGTAATCGATCGACTCTCGCACCGTTCGTGTTTCTCCTCGATAGTTCCGATCGCCGGTAATTTTAAAATTTCTTTCTCCGGACATTTTTTTTAACGCTCGATCGAGCTTGTCACGAGTAAATCAGTGTAAACTAGCATTACGTAAGCGCACTGCAAAAGACTGTGGAGAGAGAATTTTCGTCAACAGAGTTTTCGCGAGGCGAGTCTTGTGTATCGGAACGACGGTTTTTTCTCGAGCTTCGCAGGCATTAAACGTCGAACTCGATCTTCGTCGCGCGAGAGGGAAATTAGCAGCGAGGAAGAAACCGCGCGCGCGACAGAAGACAGTGGCAATTTCCACGAAGAAACGCGAGGCAGAGAGAGAGAGAGAGACGAGATGAGAGACCGTGAAGAGTTGAAAATACAAGTGGCGCGTGATCAGCGAGTAGAGATATATTATTTTTAAACTCGACGAAGTTGTACCGTGTGGACAACGTGTCTTCTCGACGCCTGCTCGACAACCATTTTAATCATTTGTGTTCTTCGTTAAGAGAGAAGAACACACTCGTCAAGTTAGCAGAACGATCGGACGGTCATTTTTTTTTTTTCGCCGGAGAGATCGAGGGAGGAGGTGAGACTGACAGACGAACGCCTATAATCATAAAACATGTTCAGCGCCCGCGGCCGCCAGTTCGGTAATTGCCCAGCTCTCGTTCCCTGGTCTCCCTTTAAACATTCGCATCTATCATATTCCATCCGCACGTAACAGTGTCGCGAGTGAAAAAAAAAAAGAAAAAGAAATCACAACAGAAGTCGAAGCCCCGCTCGCGTGTTTCTCTATAGTAAATATATAAATTCGTCCCTGTAGTCCATCGAACTAGTACAATAGCCAACGCCGTCCGAGGGTCTTGGGCTCACTCTCTGCTCCCACTGATCCACTCTTGCGCGATCCTTCCGCCGTGTCGACGCGCCCCTCGATACACATCGCGCGAAAAACTTACTGTGCCTCTCTTCGTTTATGCGATCGCGCGCGCTCGCGCTTCGTCGGACATTGTTCCCCGTCGGTGTTTCGCTTCTCCGTAGCCCACCGTTGAAAAAAAAAAAAAAAAAAAAAAAAAAAAAAAAAAAAAAAAAAAAAAAAAATGTGTCTGGCAGAATGTGGTGCAGTGTTGTGTTCTCTACGCGCGTAACATAGTTATTGCGAGCGGAGTACGGGGGAATGGGGCGAGGGAGATCGTGTTCGTAACTCGTCGCGACGCAACCGCATCTCTCCTTCCATCTCTATCGTCGTCGTCGACGTCGTGTTTACCGCGTGTTGGGACTCTCCCACCACTCCGTCCACACCTCTATCTGCGTTCTCGACTACTTTGACCAGCAGTCGCCTATAGTACAATCCACCACCACGCTATTCCATTTTCTTATTACCTCATTCATTAGCGTCCCGTCTACCGGGTGGCAACAGTCGAGTGGAATGTAGAGACCGGCACAGAGTCGGGCAGTGTCGAAATTTCTGCGGTACTGATTTACTCGGCGACGCGGCCGATCCTTGAGATTTTTTTCGCTTTCGTTCTCGTCTCGTAGCCGGAGGCGCGCACGATGGGCGAAAAACCGTTGCGGCTCGAGCGAAGGTGCTCGCGCGTAAAACAAACGTTTGCCGATCGGACCGGATCGGACACCAATGCGCGAGCGTCGCCCAATCGCGGCCCGTTTGTGTTCCGCACGCAGTTTTGTGCGCGAGCAGCTTTAGGCCGAGACTAACGTCGCGTGGTCGAGGGACTGGGTCTCCGCTTTTGTCTGTCGAACGAACGGCCGTTATAACCGCAAGATTGCGAACTACCGTTCGCCGCGCGCGCGACGGGCGATGGACGGAAGATGTAATAGATTCGTTTGGTTAGGCGGATAAATAGGGTATCGGACGTGGCGCGCCGGGGCTGTCAGCTGAGAGAGGAAACTGCTAGTCAAAGCTCCGAGGAACCTAAAGGAAGGCGCGCGCAGAAAAGTCCCTGCTTTCCCAGCACGTGCTCGATTGCGCAAGAAAATCTGACGACGACGTTTGGCCGTCATACTATTTTTAGCGACACCCGCTACATATTTAACCTGCCCTAACCTCTAGCCGCGGAGCTTCTCTACTCACCACCCAGCTGTCACAAACAAGTCGTAGCTAATAGTGCGATCGAGCAAATTCACCGCTACCAACTGTGACGCGGATTGGGGAGGGGGGGGGGGGAAGGGAAACGGCCATGCGGGGAACACGAGATCGATCGATCGAACCATACGAAAGTCTTTACTGTCCACGCTCGAGAAACCGTCATCGACTGATCGATCGTCGCATTCTTTTGCACATTATTTTTATCTCTCTGGGCCGCGGTCAGAAATCATAGCCGGTAACTTGGCTTCTCTCTCTGACGTTCGCACCAGCGCGCAACTCTCTCTCTCTCGCCCTCGCGTTCGATGTTAGCCATAGTAAGTTTTCGAACGGGCCCCCCTGTTGTTGTTGCGAGCTCGGTAACTTTTGGCACTCGCGCCGAATTGTGTTTCAGATACTGAGATTCCACCGTGAGACCGGACTGAAATGAATCTAAGCTACTGACGAAATTGTAGTGAACTCGGGAACGGAGTTCTATTCTAGGGATTTGCGAATATTACATTTTTTAATAATTCGTCGAGTTGAATATTAATAATTCGTATTTGAATGTTTAAAATATTCGAATAATTTGAGTACTTCAATATATTCGAATAATTAAGAATATTCGAATGATTTTAGGAGTTTAAAGCGGTGGTTATTGACCTTGGGGATCCCACGTGTATTTTGGGGACTATAGATTTCAATTAGGTAAACGAATTATTCCATCAATTAGAAGTATTAATTTGAGACTTTATAATGGACCATAATGGTCATTATAAACAACGCGATAAACAATGCGAAATGGTTGATAACAGAATTTCTTGTACACGTCTAAGTTTTGAAAAAGGGAATAATACGTTTAAGCTTTGAAAAAGGGAATAATTCAATTCAAACGCTATTTGCACGTGCCTATTTTATTCGGGATTTGCGAATATAAAAATTTTTTAATAATACATCATGAGTGAATATTAATAATTCGTGTTTGAATATTAAAAATATTCGATTGATTTTAACAGTCTAAAGCGGTGGTTCTTAACCTTGGGGGTCCACAGGGGGTCTCACGTATATTTTGGGGACTACAGATTTGAATTAGGTAATCACATTGTTCCATCAATTAGAAGTATTAATTTAAGACTTTAATGGACCATAATGGTAATTATAAATAACGCGATAAACAATGCGAATTTATTGATAACAGAATTTCTTGTACACGTTTAAGCTTTGAAAAAGGGAATAACTCAATTCAAACGCTATTTGCACGTGCTTATTTTATTCGGGATTTGCAAATATAAAATTTTTTTAATAATACATCATGAGTTGAATATTAATAATTCGTATTTGAATATTAAAAATATTCGAATAATTTGAGTACTTTAATATATTCGAATAATTAAGAATATTCGAATGATTTTAAGAGTCTAAAGCAGTGGTTTTTAACCTTGGGAGTCCACATGGGGTCCCACTTGTATTTTGGGGACTAAAGATTTCAATTAAGTAAACGAATTATGCCAACAATTAGAAGTATTAATTTGAGACTTTATAATGGACCATAATGGTCATTATAAATAACGCGATAAACAATGCGAATTTATTGATAACAGAATTTCTTGTACACGTTTAAGCTTTGAAAAAGAGAATAATTCAATTCAAACGCAATTCGCACGTGCCCATTTTATTTGTGTACGCGATTGGTTGACAACTGGAGAGTTCGGAGTGTACGCAAAAATCACTCAGATCCGCTTCAGTCCATTCTCGTTACCGGTGGAAATTTGGTAAGAGAACTGAGGAGAAAAAAAATAACAGAGGGATTTAATTATAGAATAAAAAATGCGCGCCATTCGATGCTAGAGACGCGCGATTCTCCGCGTAATCTCTCTCGAGTTAAATTCTTAATGATTTACAACCTCGCTGCAATCTACAAGATCCCCTATTGACGGCAGTAACTGGCGTTGAGTCGAAGATATTTATTGTACGAGAAGTTTACTTAGCTTTTTGTTGGGCCACGAGTGGAGGAGAGTGGGGCACGGTGCCCCATTGGTGGTTAAATTGGTGCCCCATTGGTGGAGCAATTCCCATTGGACAAATTTTTGTCGATCGAATTATTGAAATAATTCCAACTTTTTTTTTCTGTAATCAATGCAGCAAAAACGTATAAACGAAGGTCTATCGTGAAACTTATTTTTCTATTAGTTTATTCAGGAGAGATTATAATTCGCAAAAGAAATAAAAAATAGTGAGACCGTGCACCACTCTCCCCTACAGATGGAGTCGTTGATAAGATTACCTCGGGCGAGCAATTGTGGGGACGTTTGCGAAGACATAAGGCACGAAAGGCGCGAGCGTAAATTAAATCGAGTACGTACTTTCCCGGTGTCGGTAACGCGTGACTTGTCGCCCCTGTGAGATTTGTGGGTAACAGCGCGAATTATTTTTATTTATTTGTTTACTTTATTTACGGGCGAGCCCTGTTATATAAGAAATTCAGGTAATATAATAACAGTATGAGATCAAGTTGAAATTAGTTATGATTTTGTATCTATTTTGAATTAGAAGATAGATTACTTTATTGGACAATAGGAAAATCAGCGAAATAATAAATTACAACACAGAAAAAAAACTAGAATGAAGGCACAAATATCGAACGTGTAAGAACTGAATTGCATAAAATTTTAGCGCCGCACAAAAAAAAAAAATTATCCACAAAGCAATAAATGAAAAAACCGAACGGAATGAAAAAATAACGCAAGTAGGACCTGCTTACAGTACACGACCGGGTTTTTATCAACTGCATAATTCGGAATGACCGCGTATTCTTTAACCCTTTGAAACATTCATTGTTTTTTTTTTTTTTTTTTTTTTTTTTTTTGCAAGTATGAATGTTCGAATACTTTGGTAGATTCTTAATGTATATTTTTCCGAATTAAAAAAATATCACCTGTGATGCACTGTGCGTCAAAGGGTTAAGTCCACCTACCTGCTTGTCGGGAGATAAAAAGAGATTCCAACTTATGTAATACTGTATTGTAACAATCTTTAGATTATAAGATACTGACCCACCTATGAATGCAGCTAACTCATTTATCGGTGTATATATTTTGATTGCAGTGGTATCGAATGCGAAGATGAAGTTTACAGCGAGCGTCAGCTCGAGGCCCGTAAGACGAGAAGTGTGAACGATCGTTCTGCATCAGCTACGGAAGATCTAGAGTCGGAGGACACGTACAATTTGAAATCCCTGCCGGCGTTGGTACTCGAGACACCGAGTCCGACAAACACCGAGGATTCCTTCGGCGCCGAGGACGAGTCTGGAGAAGAGAACGTTCGAGAGAATCGTGACGGACAAGAGAAGAGAAATATTGAACCGTCGGCTGAGTACGAGAACGATTCGTCAATTGTCGAGACAAAAACTACTAAAGTCGAAAGAGCTAGGCCATTGGCGGTCACCGCCTCGATATTTCGATCGCAATCAGGTCTGCAGGATTCGAGAAAAGATTCATCGACTGGGGCCACTCAGTTGCCTCCGAAAGTTACAAAAACTTTGGAGAATCGCAGGGCGGCGTGGTTTTTCCAGGTACACATCGCTGTATTTCCACTACCGCGGTGAAAATACTTCTCTGCATATCTTTGTAAATATATCTGAAAGTCTCGGAAAATTTATCTGAAAAGTCCTCTGAATTTCCATCACTTTCCACACTTTTCAGTGAAAGTCAAAGATTTTTCTGAATCTAAATATTTCTAATTGTTCTGAACATTTCTGATTTTTGTTGCCAACTTCTCTGAAAGACTACGAACTTTGTTGATATTCTAAGCCTTCTCAAATACATTCTCTTTTATATTCAGAAACTATTTTCTGAAAGAGTTGCATTTTTGCTGAATTTCTCATACAAAGTATAAAGTAACAGAATGAGTAGATTTTGGAGAGAACTCGCATTTTCTCTTAACGTACATTATCACAAAAAATCAGAGGTATCCAGAATGTTTCTGAAAATACTCTGAATTTCTCTGATATGTTGTGACTGCTGAATGTTGTGCGGAGAAAATAGCAGATATATTTAGCATATAGTAGATAAAATCTGGGAAACATCTCGGAAAATCCCTGAGAATCACTAAGGAGGTCCGTTTAGAGTTTTTCAGACGAAGAGAAATATTTTCACCAGGACTACCGAAGGTATTCGAGAAATCCAAGTGGCTGACAATATTTTTTTGTTTGATCGTCAGGACAAACCTATATTGGAGTACGAGCCCCCAAGGAACACCCGACCTCAAGCCGTCACGAGGAATCTCTTTGTTCCTCTCGTTCAGGATCAAGACACTCAACAGGCACAACTGCACGAGCAGACTGTGACGTGCAGACCTGCACCGCACACGACCACAGCAAGTATATTCGCCCCTCGAACTGAGGACATGAACAAGGGTTTCTTGACTTTCAGCGAGGATCAACCCGGTCTAACGAGTAAGTAACTTCCGCTATCCGGAAAAGGAGCAGCGACCTTAAGAGCATGTGCAATACCACGGTCGGTAATAAAAACTGTAATAAACCTTTTTTAACGGATTCTGGGAAGTGCGGTTAAAAAAAAAGTCTCATCGGAAACCGAGAAGATATCCGTTTCCGATGAGACTTTTCTTTTGAGCCTACGTACGAAAACCTGTTAGAAAAGTTGATTACAGTTTTTCAGAGCTGCGCAAAGTACTTAAAGTACTTGGTATTTGAAGTGCCTAGCACTTTGAGTACTGGAAAAATATTCTTAAACATGATTCTAAAACAAAGTTGAGTACAGTACTCGAAGTATTTAGTACTTCCTATGGTACCGCGTACTTAAAGTATTGGGTACGTACGATACTACGTATCGAGTACTTTAAGTACTTTTTCCCCAGCTCTGCAGTTTTTGATACCGACTGAGCCCGGGAGGACGGGGAGGGCGGTGTTTCATATGGTCTTAATAATAGTTACGAACGAAAGTATTAACGCCGTTGTGTTGCAGTGCTGAAGGACGAACCCGAGGATCTTACACACTTAGCGCCAACCCCCGGCGATGTTTGCGTGCCTCTCGAGGACACACCGTTTCTCTCGGACATATCGCTCGACGAGTTCATTCTCGGAAACGAGAATTACTGTCCACTCTTGAGTCCGGAAGGTCTGCCTCCAGAATTGCCGAGCTCCGATCTCAACGATTCGCTCACGAAGGAAACTCCCGATATCGGCGAGTCGCTCGAGTCTTCGCTACCCGATGGCGATCCGTTCATTTATCGGGATATTCCGAGTCCGTGCAGCCTCAGTCCGGGTCTCCTGTCGCCCGTCCCTGTCGGACTCGGAAAGGTAAGTTGTTTACTATCTTCAATTTTTTTTTTATTTTTTTTTTTTTACTAACTCATCGCGATTTCTCTATTTGTTCAGAGTCCTGACCAAAACAGCATCGACTCGCTGCAGGGTCCAAAGCACAACGACATTGTCGATGGAATGATTAATATCGGCGCTGGGTCTACCGTTGGAAATCCTATAACGGAGGACGAGATGCTTATGCTGAGCATCAACGATGTCATCGGTGACGACGAACTCGCTCTTCGCGCACCCTACATACCGATGTCCGATCAGGACGAGGCACTTCAGTTACTCATAAGCGACGATACCGTCATGTGGGGACCCACACAGCCACCCGACAAAAAAATCAAGTGGTAAGCTGTTGCTGTATAACATCACACAATACCTACTTGACTGTTCAGGTGAAGTGCAACTCCTCGGTCGGTAACAAAAACTGCAGTCCAAAACCCTCTAAGACGGTTAATTTTTAGGAAAAAATAAGAGAACGGTAAACTATGCGGAGTAATTTTGCAGTTCACTATTCTCATCATTTTGCCAGGAAATAAACGGCTTGGGAGATTTTTGGGTTGCGAAATTGCACCCATAACGGTTACACTTTAAGGACATGTGAAACAACTCAGTCGGTAACCAAAATCTGTAATGAATGCGATACAGAGACCGGAAACTTTTGGGGAAAAACAAAGCATTAGCGAATGTACAATTTAAGGAGGTTGAAGCGAGTGGTGTTCATTCCGTCTAAATTCGAGAAATTCGGGCAAGAATTGGAAACACTTCCCAATGTTATAAAAATCTGAAAAAATTCATACTTATTATAGGCATTGAAGAGATTAATTTTACATAATAACAATTTCAAAATGTTATTAACAAATTGTTGAAAAAAAATTGTTCATCAAAATATGTGGTAACTCAACTTTTTTTTTTATAAAAATGATTCGTTCATTTTT
>JAPYZC010007287.1:0-14456 GCA_030522665.1 Ichneumoninae sp. A BG-2022a | reverse complement strand
AGTACAGAAGTACCTTTTAGTACTTCAAGTACCAACTACAAGTACTTTTTAGGTACACGCTCGCATTATATAGATACTCGATGAGTACGATGAGCATGACATCCTCTTTCTATTAATATATGATTATCTGTATAAACTTTTCAATAAGTGTAATTTTTTAATCGATTTTTTAAAAATAAAAAAAGTGAAGAATTGATTAAAAAGAGTCTAAAAACGACGAATTACAAAAATGTTAGCGATTTCTTACAATGAAGAAGCCATGTACGTTACTTTGCACTTTTTTTACAGCCTAGGCAACGCTTATCGCTGCGAACCTAATTGCGTAAGGTAGTTGAATAAAGTACTTGATACTTCAAGTACTTAGTACTTTCTACTTGAAGTATTGTTCGGTGCTTTGCCCAGCTCTGATTTTTTTCCCGTCTGTTCCATACGACCCGCTGTAACTCTTATCCTTCCGGATCGTGTACCTGCGCTCCCTGAAGCATAGTCTCGCTTCTCTCGTAGAAGTATCCCTGTCTCGGATTCGCCGAATGATTCTCCTGCTCGGCGAGATGAAACGTCGCGTACGGATATATTTCCTCGGAGTACTCGGGTATGCGTTCCAGAGCGCTTATCTCCCGACCCGGCGATTGACTTCCGGGTTTCCTTACCGTGGCGTAGTACTGTTCCCTCTGTTCCATGTTGTGTTTGTTGTCGAGGGCCGCCTGTGTCTGCGAGTTCGGATCGTTCGAGGCTCTCGTCCTTCCCGAATCTGTTTGGACAGAGAGCGTGGCTCACGTTACATTTCGCCCTTATCCAAAGCGTATTTTCTTATTCTAATTGAGGCAGAGCATGTTTGTTAATTGGACGGTTTCATACACGAACGAGGCAATTTCCATGCAAATTGGCTACGCCGCTGATAGAATGAAACGGGCGAAAGTTTCACAGGCGAGGACCTAATTACCGAATGAACCATATTTTCCCCGACCCTTTTATCGCGGGAGTGACCGGAGCGCAGCGGCCCCGTTGCGGAGCTCACTGAGCTCACTCTTCCCATTCGCTCTTGTATAATGGAGGATTTAATTTATCGGCACAAACAGAGGCCCGCCCGCGGGGTATAACTCACGTGTTCGTAGGCAAAAGCAAACACCGGCGACGACCAAAATAACAGCAACGACCGATATAACGCTCGGTGCGAGTACTTGAGCGTCCAGATACAATGGCGTATCCTCGCTGGCGTGCGGCGGCCCTCCGTATATCCTCGTGTTTCCCGAAGGACTCAGAGTGCTGAATAAGTATTCCGCCTGGGTCGAGCCCGCATTGTTGTAAGCGGTTACCCTCAATTCGTAACTTGTGCCGCTCTGCAAGTCCACTATGGGGAACCTCGACTGTGGCGAAACGTTGTTTGATACTGCAACAAATTAAATTCATGACTTTGACTATCCATCACCCTTAACGTCCGCGATTTATAAGTGGTTGACGTTAGCCCCTCCGATAATCCCTCGAGCTACTTTTCAGCCAGAACTGTACTCGACGAATGAAATACGATAAAGAAATTAATTAAATCGTTACCCAATAGTAAACTTCGTTAAATGCGCATGACTGTTTTTATAAAGAAATTAATTAAATCGTTTCCCAATATTAAACTTCGTCAAACGCGCATGACTGTTTTGATAAAGAAATTAATTAAATCGTTACCCAGTAGTAAACTTCGTTAAACGCGCATGGCTCTTTGTACCGTGATAATGATAAATTCATCGCCACTGCCACCGAGAACCACACTACCTTTATAATACGTTTATTCAATTTTATAATTTATTTTAAGTTAAAAATACCGTTCTTGATGGAAAAAAAATTAAGAAGAAAATGAATCGTGGAGCTTCGTTAAACGCGCTTACTACTTTTTGCCGTGAATATGAAATGTTCGCTGTGACTGCGACCGAGAGGTGCCGGTCTCTCCCACACAAACCTTCACATTTATTTTTTTATTCTTATACAAGTTTTTTAAATAAAAAATATAGTTTTGCTTCCTCATAGCGGAAGCTTTGTGATGGTGAAAAAAAAATTTCGAGGTTTTAATGAAAACGTGTTCAGAATGTTCCAAAAAATCGAAAAATCACATTTAGAAAAAATGTCCGGATGTATGTGTGTGTATGTATGTGTGTGTGTGTGTGTGTGTGTGTGTGAATCAGACGCGAAAAATTCAAATGGCTATATCTCGGGAACGCCTCCACCGATCAGGCTGAAATTTTTCACTTGTGTGGTTAATAGTCAATGTTTCTGCCAAATTTCGTCGAAAAATGTTCAGTGTTTTTTTTGTGCGTCATTTTTTATTTCTTCGAAAATGTCTGTACGCACTGTAGCGCTCGCAATTTTTTAGTTGTCGGGCTAAAAATGCGTACACAGATAGAATATCATCACCCGATGATACTATTAAAATTTCACGAAAATCGGTCGAACCGTTTTAATTTTATGCCATTTTCTATTTTTTTTTTATTTCATGATTTTTTTTTTTTTAGAAGCATTTTTTTCGTATCAAATATTCATCTACGAATAAAACAAGTGTCAGATTCGAGATCAGCGTGAAAAAATACATGGAATTACACTCTTGGAGCGACAACTAACGAAAAAGTTTTCCGGGCATTGTTATATCCAAAATTGCAAAAATGAGTGATCTTGGGTCTTTTTTGAAACAGCGATTTCTTTGCTTTCCGATGGCATCGCGGAAAAACCCAGGTGCCTATCATGATCTACAGCGAGACATACACAAGACGATGGATATGACGGGATTAAAAAGCTAGATAAAGAGATACCACTAGGAATTCTGGAATAAAAATCGAAAGGGCAAAAAAAAAAAATTCGCAGATTCGACGTAGATTCGACAAAGTGAAACGTGACGATGCTATACTTTTTTGCGCACTGAACCTGAATCGGTCAGCCGTTTTGCATAAAAGTCTAAGACCTTGACGTTGAAAAAAGTTTAAAATTGAAATTTTCATATCGCTTCCTCATAAAGTAGAAAATTGAAATTTTCAAATCACTTCTTCATAAAAATTGAAAATTGAAAATCGCGACGCTTCCTCTACGAGGAAGCCAAAAATACAGACAATGCTTCCTCATAGAAGAAGCGTCGCGAATTTCAATTTTCAACTTTATAAGGAAGCGATACGAAAATTTCAATTTTCAACGTTTTTGATGATAAAAAAAAGTCTAAAATTAACAAGAAAATGAATTGTGAAGCTTCGTTAAAGGTGCATACATCTTTCTACCATGAACTCCATCGCGGACGTCGTCCAATAATCCGTCGAGTAACATTCGACCCAAAACCACAGGCGACGATAAAAAAATAAATAAAAATCGTTACCCAATAGCCAATCGCCAGGTAGTCTGCGGTACTCGACGACGAGGTAGAGAAGCGGACATCCGCCGTCCTGCCAGGTCGCCATCTCGAGCACGACCGAGGTCGTATTAATCCTGATGAGATGCTGTTTGGCCGGGGCCAGGGGTTTCGAGCCGTTTGTCTTCGCCGATACCGTTTGGCTCGCGCTTCCGCTGCCGATCCGATTGAACGCCGCCAAAGTGAATTGGTATTTAGTGCCGCACTGTAATCCACCGAGGAGATGAGTGTTGGCACGACGATCCAGCATGACCTCCTCCCACTCGGCGAATTCCCGTCGATAAGCCAATACAAATCCTTTTATCGGTGCACCGCCGTTGTCACCCTGTTTCCATTGTAGCTGCACCGCGTCCATCGTCGTGCCGGTCGCCAATAGAGTCGGCGGTGTCGGCGGAACTTTGGGACGAAGTTTGCCAATTAGAGATTTCGCTCTTACTGCCAGTTCGATGACACGACGGGGCTTGGGCGGGGAGTCGGGGGTGGCAAAAGGGAGCCGGGAAATGACGAAACAGGGGGGATGAACATCCGCCCTGTCTCACCAACACAAAACCCACCACCCTTGCGAATCCGTCATAGTGTGCGAAAAGCCTCTTATATATTTCCTGTTCATTATTGTCGCCGCGCGTACGTGACTCTCCCGAAACTTTGGTAATCTAAGTTACCCGGAGGTATTCGCGGGTTTCACCGGCTCGACTTTCCCTTCGATGAACTTGAGCTTTCGGTCCGAGCTATAACGTTTGCACATGCACCGCGGCAGACGTCCCGCAAAGCTGATTGAAAAGTTTCGATCTAAAAAAAAAGAAGAAAAAAAAAATGGATATATAAAAATAAATTTAAAAAATAATCTAACGTCGAACAGGGTCGCATCGACGGCTATGAAAATTCTCGTTACCGCACTCTTGGCCGATGCACCGGCTCGAATAACTCGAAACCGCGAAGTAATTTCCATTGCTAATTCAATGGCAATTGCGGGACGGTTCTGGAGCCCTCCGAGGGTCGCGAAACGCGCGCATCGATCGGAGCAACGATAAACACATCGCGCGAGCCGGAAGAGGCAAAAGCCGAGGACTATCGATTAGGCCCTTTGTCAAAGCCAAAACTCAGTCGTATTCTGCGTGTAGATGTGCAGTGTGCACATCTCGGTACGTTACGTCGAGAAACCGACTATATTGAATCCACTCGACGAATGCGGCCGGGGGAGGAGGGAGAATGGGGTGTGCAGACTCTGTCGTTGCGGAGGATCGATCAAAGAGGATGGGGGAGAAATGCCGCGGAGATTACCTTGTACTTGGAGTGAGTAAACGATCTCGTCCGAGCCAACGCTGTTCTTCACGTGACAAGAATAATTGCCCTCTTGAGACCTTTGTACGTTTCGCATCGTCAACGTATTGTCCGGTCCGATATCGAATCTGTAAAATCAATATTGCAAAGGATCATCGCCGTCGGGGAGGGAAAATTAAAAACTCACTCTCGTCGCGACTGCGAACGAGACGTATCGGTATCTCCCAAACAAACCACAATTGTTTTTTGGTGAATTCCACAATTTTTTTTTAGTTAATAATACAATTTTTGATTAAAAAAATTCTAGGGTTAACAAGAAAATGAATTGTGGAGCTTCGTCAAACGTGGATCCCTTTTTTTACCGTGACAATGAAAAATTCGTCGCGACTGCGAACGAGATGTATCGGTCTAAGCAAACCTTCGTAATTATTATTTTTTTTGTTGTTGTAATTTTACAATTATTTTTTGGTGATTCCACAATTTTTTTTTAGTTAATAATACAGTTCCTAACAAAAAAAATCTAGGGTTAACAAGAAAATGAATTGTGGAGCTTCGTCAAACGTGGATCCCTTTTTTTACCGTGAAAATGAAAAATTCGTCGCGACTGCGAACGAGATGTATCGGTCTAAGCAAACCTTCGCAATTATTTTATTTTTTTGTAATTTTACAATTGTTTTTTGGTGATTCCCCAATTTTTTTTTTAGTTAATAATACAGTTCCTGACAAAAAAATCTGGGATTAACAAGAAAATGAATTGTGGAGCTTCGTCAAGCGTGGATCCCTTTTTTTACCGTGAAAATGAAAAATTCGTCGCTACTGCGAACGAGATGTATCGGTCTCCGCAAACCTTCGCAATTATTATTTTTTTTGTTGTAATTTTACAATACTTTTTTAGTTTAAAATCCAGTTCATGACAAAAAAAATTCTAAAATCAAGAAGAAAATAAATCGTGAAGTTTCGTTAAACGTGCATATCTGTTTTTACCGTATCGCTGGTGTAGTGAGACTAAGGAGTAAAACTCGTGAAAGCTCACCTCTGATGTTTCTGCAATTTAACATCTCCGTGACGCCATTCCACGGTCGGTACCGGTACGCCGACGGAGAAGCAAGGGAGATTAACGTCCACGCGCCAGGGCGTTATTACCGGTACTCCGAAGGACACAATGGCCGCTGGAACTAAAATTTCATCGTTCAAGTTAACAATCAATAATGCACGATTCTGGCTAGTCGAACATTTTTATTTCAATACGCTTCGATACGCCTGCTTTGTATTCAGCCAGTATCGCATTAAAAAAATAAAATAAATAAAAATAAAAAATTAGAGGATTTATACAACTGCTGTACGAGCGAGGCGGAACAGGGTCCGTAGCGTTTTGATAATCGCAACTCCACCCTGCGGCTCTCCGAGTCTCAGAGGCCCCGAGGACCGGGCGCAATTCCCCGCGAGAACAGAGACGCACAGCGCCGAGCCTCATTTGAATTCAACGGGAAAAAGACCATTATATCCTTGCGACTGCTCGTTAACGCTTTGTATTTACCTTCTTCAGCAGCGGAACGAGCAGCGCCGGGCAACGGGAGGAAGAAGAAAGCCCGCCGAAGGGCCTCGAACTGCTTTAACGAGACGAGATAAGTTGTGCGTTTGACTGAGATACGGAGCGAGCGGGAATGGGTCGTCCAGTAGCCAGTCAAAAGTATACGCAGGTTCGAGTACTGTACTTATAGAGAATATACTTTATTCTCCAATTCAGTATCCAATTATTCGCTCGGGAATCGGGTGTTTATATTCCGCCGGAGGCTCGGAGGAAAATTGAATCTGCCCCGAGGACGGCGCGGCAATCGGTCGGCCAGCACGCAGACTGCGGCAGGATAAAGTTTTGTTGGAAAAAAATTAAGTAAAATAAAAAAAAAGTTTTCGAGTAACCGAGAACTAGAGGGGAACTCTATTTTATATATGTATATAGAGGGATTCGTTCATTGCATAAATTCCTCCTACAAGATTGTCCATTATTTCTTTTACTCTTGCCAGTCCTTTTCCTGCCTCGAATCTCGAGGACCACTGAAACTTTGCGGGAACAAAGGGACCCATTGATTGCCGATAGGAAACTCGGAGGATCGCGCCGACTCCGCTTTTTCCCCTCGGTCCGCAAGCTTTTTACTATTCGTTGTACTTTAATATGTATCGAGGGGATTTTATTATTATTTATTATTATTATTATTAATGTTTACAGAATTTAAGTTTCCACTTATAGATCTGCTTCTATATAATATAAGATCACATAAAAATATTACTATCAGTTTGGTTTTTAAATTGGTTCAAAGTCTCTGCTTCTACTGCTCTTTCCGGTAGCGCGATTTCGTGGATTTCAGGAAAAAAATCGGGTTTTATTTTTCCCGACGGTAATAAAACATTTTATCTGAAATCCCTCACAATTCAGTAAACAAAAAAAAACGGGTACGGGATATTAAAAAATGCGATCAGGTTGTTGGGATTCGAAAAATCTCCTGCCCGACCTCGCTTCCCGTGGGCGAGCTGGAGCGGGGTGTGAGCCTGGCTACTCCAGTGCTGTCACATGGTTTTACATGTAATTGGGCTTATCATGTCTTCTACTTGTACTGTACTCTACCAGCTATACAACTGTCAATTACAAACGGTTACACCTCGCTTACTAAATTGTTTGCTCGACATATTCTGTACTACTGCTGTTTTAGTTTTAATTACAAATGTACACCAAATTTGTTACGTTTCCTTCCTCATAGAAGAAAAAAAAAGGAAGCTTTGTTTTCGTGAAAAAATTAGTTTTAGAGATTTTGATGTGAACGTGTTCAGAATGTTCCCAAACGTCCAAAAAACACATTTAGAAAAAATGTCTGAATGTATGTGTGTATGTATGTATGCGTGTGCAAATCATTTAACGTTCATAATTTGAAAACGGCTTAAGATATCGAGGTGAAATTTATCACACATGTTGAGGGGTCGACCTCATTATTCGTTCCAATTTGTGGCCAAATCTATGCAGTCGTTCAGACTTTTTGTATTGCAATGGTACTTGGGGAATCAATCCCTGTACCAATTAAATTTCTATGTATCTAAAAATGATTTTTGTGGACCGGAAGTGACCCCTACGAACGATCGGTAATAGTAATTTTCCGTTCGCGCTATTCGGCTCTAGTTTTATAAACAAAAGTGCAAACTAAAATTGTCAACGACACGAAATAAAAGGACAAGTTTGTATATTCAATTCTGAACAAACAAGTTTGTCAGTTACAACCGTTAACAACATTATTTTCATGAAACTTTGTATGCTGATTTTACGAAATTATTTTTCACTGAGTTGGCGTAGTAAGTTATAGAAAAATTGTCGTCGGGAAGGATAATCCGCGTGCTTTATTGCGGTGTTAGAAGGGGGAAAGAGCAAAATCGTGTTAGCAATGACGGGCCGTAAAAGTAGGGATAAAACAAGAGAACGGTGAGAAGCGCGATATAGTTTATAAACTTGGTCCGTCGATCGAGTGGACGTTAAAAAATATGTAAAAAAAAATTGTACCATCCGGCTCTAGTTTTACAAACAAAAGGACAAACTAAAATTACTAATGACACGAGAAATGAATAACAGGTTTGTATATTCAAAACAAACGAGCTTGTCACTTAACAAAATGATTTTCACGAAACTTCGGATTCCAGTTTTCCGAAATTATTTTTTACTGTACAGTTTCGGCGTAGTGAGTTATAAAATAAATGTTGCCAGTGTAATAAGTTATAGAAAAATCTCGCGTTTTATTACGGCATTAGAGAAAAAAAGCAAAACCGTGTTAGTAACAAAATAATTTTCACGAAACTTCGGATTCCAATTTTCCGAAATTATTTTTTACTGTACAGTTTTGGCGTAGTGAGTTATAAAAAAAATGTTGCCAGTGTAGTAAGTTATAGAAAAATCTCGCGTTTTATTACGGTGTTAGAGAAAAAAAAAAGCAAAACCGTGTTAGTAACGACGTGCCGTAAAAGTGGGGATAAAATAAGAGTGCAATGGGAGGCGCGCGATACAGTTTATAAATTTCGTTCGTCGATCGGGGGGACGTTAAAAATACGAAGGGCTCAGGAAGGTAGATTACAGATTTTCCGCGAGACCACTAGCGCACCGGATTCTTTTCGGTCTGCGGAGGGTCTCGCGAGCGGGGTCCGCGCCGGCTGTAATCGTCGAGTCGATAGTCGATGGTCCAGAACAGAGGACGGAAGAGTGGGCGAGCAGTCCGATTTTCTAGTCCTTAAATCAGAGGGCTCTCTCGCTCGACTACGCGCCGTAATTACGTAGTCACTCACTGGATGTACTGGGCTGAAGTTTGATGACCGGGGTGCGGGGTCCCTCGCCGACTCTCGTCGACGCCGTGACCCATGCCTCGTAAGATTCCCGGAGCTTCAGACCGACAGCGTCGTAGTGCAGATCCTGTGCAGCCAGGGAGCCTTTAATGATCTTTACTTCCTGGCCCTGATCCAAAGCTCGTATATAAACGGTGTACTTTGTGAGCACGCCGTTCGGTCGTCTTGGTGGTAGCCAGGATATAACCACGGAATTCTCGGCACTCGCGACCGCCTTCACCCTCTCCGGTGCATCGGGTACTGCGGAGACATCCGTAAAGTTCCGGCGAGAGAGCAACTTCGGCGATTATTTGGCTCGCTCTGACGGAGGAAAATAAAAGAGTGCCAAAAATGGACTGACGTTTTTTTTATCGTAAAAAAAATGTTATAAAATTATAACCGATTTGTGAATTCTCGCCGAAGTCAATTCCAACCGTGCACGGTGGTAATTTGACTTTGAACGAAGTTTCAGTTCCGAACTATATGATAAAAGAATAATAATAATTATCTAACTCCGGTGCATCGGCATCCGTAAAGTTCCGGCGAGAGAGCAACTTCGGCGATTATTTGGCTCGCTCTGACGGAGGAAAATAAAAGAGTGCCAAAAATGGACTGACGTTTTTTTGATGGTAAAAAAAATGTTATAAAATTGTAACCGATTTGTGAATTCTCGCCGAAGTCAATTTCAACCGTGCACTGTAGTAATTTGACTTTGAACGAAGTTTCAGTTCCGAACTAAACGATAAAAGACTAATAATAATAATCTAACTCCGGTGCGTCGGGTACTGCAGAGAAAAAACCACACGTTTCAGACGTCCCGAAAAATTATAAATTTTCACATTACTCTCGGATGATTTACTCGCATCCGCAATGCTCCTTTCCGCAAGAAATCGCATCCTCCGCGATCATTTGGCTCCCTCCGGAGGAGGAAAGTAAAAGAGTGCCAGAAATGAACAGACGTTTTTCCGTCGGCCAAAAAAAATGTTATAAAATTCTAACTGATTTATGGATTCTCGCCGAAGTCAATTACAACCGCGCACGGTGGTAACCCGCCTTCCGGACGAAGTTTCAGTTTCGAACCGTATGAGAAAAAAAATAATTATCTAACTCGACGCGCGCTGTTCGCGAGTACGAAGTGATAAATAACGCGGCTATAAAGACTCCCGACGAAAAATCGCTCTCCCGCACCCGTACGGTGGAGTAACAATTAACTTAGTTTCGAGCGAATTTGCGTATACGAGGAGCGAACCGACTAATAAAGCGCGAGCGAGTTCTGATGTGTCCCTGTGTTATAGTTATAACGCCCCATACACAACTCGTACGGATTACGTAATGTACGCAGCGGAGAGTATCTCCCACGGCCAGCCGAGTGCGATATATATTCTCACCGCTTCACCGTCGCACACGTTTTATGTCCAAGCAACTTCGAGAGCAATGATAAACGGGCTGTTTCGATAGAGGATACCCCACCGTGCCGGTATAAACTTTCCGGTATGCAACATAGCCCGCGGAGAGAACGTGATGCAAATGTTGAAAATGTTTTCCACCACCGGCACCGTCCCCTCCCCCTCCCCGGAGTATAACCAACGATGAAACTGCTGTGCGTTCAACAACACGCTTGCATATACATCTCTACCCCATGAGCGTATACCCGAGCTTTACACGACGAGCCGTAAATGGCCTATTTGCTTCGGCGTTTCTATCCAATAACCGGACTGTTGACGATTCGATCGCTCTGGAATAACTATAGCTTATCCACCGGCCGCTCGCGCTAATCAGCTCCTCCTGCGATCGTCGGAACGTGCTGCAAGGCAATTCAATATACACACTGATAAAAAAATACGGTTGAATCAACTAAGATTCGGGCAGGGACGTTCGACTAAAGATTTTGTTGATACAGCTAAAAAATTAGTTTGTTCTACAATTTGTCGGGTGATTTCACAAAAATATTTTTGGGTCATTCAAATATTTTGTTGGACCAACAAAATATTTATTTGAACGTCCCTGCCCGAATCTTAGTTGATTCAACCGTACTTTTTTATCAGTGCATGTGAGAACTATCATTATAAAAATTCAACCGAACGGCATTGTCGCAAAAACAAAAAAGCGTGCAAAGTGATTTGCACGCTTCCTCATGTTTTACGGTTTTGCTCATAACTTCCTCTGTGATAATTCCGTTGTGCCATTTTGGCTTCCTCATACAGGAAGCTATAATTAAAACACAATAAAAAAAGTTGTAAGGCGATTTTTAATCTAATCTTCAGCGCTGATTACGAAAGTATAACTCATTTTACTCTTTGCGTGATTTCGATTCAGAAACTCCTGTCAAAAAAATTTGAAAATTTGAAAATTTTCAAAATCCCATACAATTTAAACGGTTGGATGAATTTTTGACAAATTTAATACGAAACATCGTACAGTGTTAGTTCATTCCAGTGCCAAATATAAGCTCGATACCTCCATGTTTACTCAAATTAGACAATTTTTAGTCATTTTTCAAAAAAATCACAATTCGATAAAATCTGATCCCTTAGGTAGCTTTCGGCCAAATTCAATACCAAAGGTCTTTGTTCATAGTATTGTATTTATATGTATTTTTAGGACGATAGCTCAAAATTTACGAAAGCTAGAGCTACCGCAGATTTTTTATTAATTTATAATTCGCGTAAAATCCCGAAACGGGCCACAATCTTCGTGAAAATTATATCGAAGAGACGTGACCACTCTACTAGTGTACAAAATTTCAACCCGCTATCTCAAACCGTTTCCGAGTTATAGTCGTTCTAAGAGATGCACGCTGTCACACAAATACATACACACATACATCCGGACGCCAGCTGAAAATGACTTTTCTCGACGTTTTTGACCATTTCTAGTACGCCGACATTAAAATCTCGAAAAATATTTTTTTCACGAAAACATAGCTTCCTTTACGAGGAAGCAAAAAAATTTAAAAACATATCATTGTCATTCCAACTGGCATGCAATAAATGTATTATTATTATTATTATTATTATTATTATTATTATTATTATTATTATTATTATTATTATTATTATTATTATTATTATTATTATTATTATTATTATTATTATTATTATTATTATTATTATTATTATTATTATTATTATTATTATCCTGATTTTTTGGCGGGCTCGAGGGGTAAAAATTGAATATCGTTCATAGGTTTACCGGCTTCCTCGGTGGTGCAGGACACCGGGTTGCTGCTGACACCCTCGCCGGCTCTCGTGTATGCCAATACTTGAACAGTGTAATTGGTGTAAGGATTGAGACCGTGAAGAACGCTGCTCAGTGCGTGAGCGGTCTTCGTCTCCCGGGAGCCATGAATCTCGGCCGCTAAGCCGTTGGTCGGTTCATACAGGAGCTTGTAACCCTGAACGACCCCGTGAACTCTGTCGGACGGCGGTTGCTTCCAGGTCACTTGGATGTTCTGCCCGTTCAGCGCCGTGCAAGCGACATTCTGCGGCGGTGCGCTTGGAACTGTGTCAAATATTATAAATTCCATCGAAACCGAGTAGAGGCGTGTGGCACAGGTATATATGTATATATAGAGCATAGATATATGCACGTGCGCACGGCAGAGATAGAGGAATTGGAAGTCGGTAGGATGGACATAGGGTGTTCCAGAGACGGAACGCGGTGGGGTGCACCGAGGAGACGCGCCGGCATGCCAAACGTCCGGTGGTTCGCTCTCGACGGGGACGTAAAGTTGACGCGACGGGCTCAGCCTGCTGAAGCCCCCTTTTTTTCCGAGCCACTTGGTTTATAAAATTGCCCTGGGAGAACTGACTCGGTTTGGAGAAAAATGAAAAAAGGAAAAAAAAAAATTATTGGAACTGACGTTTCTGGGAGAACTGACTCGATTTGAAAAGATTAAAGATAAAATACCGATGCGATCATGAATTTCGATTAAGGCAGTACTAGCACAATGACTGACGCCGCCTAAGTTCGAGAGAAAAAATACAAAGATTACAAACATTTCTCGATGAGAAAAAAATTCTAGCATATAAAAGGTGCTGAAAAGATTGTTTGTGCATAATAATAATTTCAGAATGTTTATAACAAATTACTGAAAAAAAAAATTGTGCAACACATTACCCGGCAACGAAATTTTCTTTTATTACGAAAATGATTTGTAAATTTTTCTGAATATGTATGAATTTTTTCAGAATTTTATCTAATACCCGAAAATTACGATTTTAACATAAAGGAAACGAATAACATTTTGGGATCATTATTATGAACGAACAATCTTATCAGCATCTTCCATATGCTTGATTTTTTTCAGATTTTTATCCGCTCGAGAAGTGTTTGTAATTCTCTTTTATTCCTCCCAAACTTAGGCGACGTCAGTCATTGCGCTAGTACTACCTTAATTCATCGCATATCTCTCCGACGTTAGTTCATTCGACCGAGCAAAAAACATTTTTTAAAGCACTAGTGAGTGCGCTTGCAAAAGAAAAATTAATTAATTAAAAACTGTTTGTAAGCGAGGGTTTTGCAATATTGATTCAGGATAAGAGCTCGCGATATCGTTGACGGCCGGAAACTCGTGAGCAACTCCGAAGCGGATACAAACTATGAAACTTGCAAAGCTCTCACTGATGCAGAGTGTGTTGTCTGAGCGCGGAGAGGATGCTTTGCGGTTGGCGGAGGCGGGGGAGGGGGGGGGGTGCGGGGAATTACCCTGGAACCCAGCAAGGGCGGTGATCGTTTACCGAGTAAATATATTCGAGACATCAGTAGCCGAGAGGGCCACGCTTTATACACGTACCAGACTCGAGGGTTTGGGTTATGATAGGGTCAGAGCCCGGTCCGTCGCCTTTGCTATTGAACGCTTTTACGACGATGCTGTACTGGGTGTACTTTCGTAGAGACGTTAGCCTGTATTCGTAAGAGCCATCTCCGTTCCCAGTTATGCCGACCCTCGTCGTATTCGTCAACTGGTCCTCGTCCCTGTAATACGGACAGAACCATTATTTTCATGATGAACGAACGTTATACACAACGTAATAAGGTGACAAGGTCTGTGTATGTAACAGAGCTGCGCAGCACTTGAAGTACGGGGTAGTTCTTTGGTACTTCAAGTACGTACTCGAAGCATAATAGTACTTTTTAGTACTTCAAGTACTTTTTTTATGATTACAGTGACCTGCCATGTCAATGTTGTGATTAGAAGAAAATGAATCGCTGGAGCACATTATCGTAAGATGTATGAATCGCATAGAGAAAAGTAACTGGAAAACTTTGAATTTGGATTTTATGTATTTTCTTTAGGGTGTTTCACAAAAATTACATTTTTTTAAAGTTTTGCTCCCACTTTTTAAAAGTCTAGATTTCGATCGCAAATTGAACCTCGCGAAAGGTGGTCTCTAGCAAAAAATTCTAAGGGGTGCCGCATTCGACGTTTGTACCCAAAAAATGC